>JAVXUL010000016.1:5901952-5948533 GCA_035590515.1 Trichilia minutiflora | reverse complement strand
CTCGACTATCGCTCCTAAATACACATACAAATACAGATTCAACAATCTGTGCCAACATATATGCATGATACAAGGCATGATCATGCTCTCTCTCTCTCTCTTTCTCTCTAACTCACTACCCATACTTATTCTAACTTCACTCTCGTGTCATTTTCAGTTATTTCAACACTAATAGAAGTACAAACCCTCTAATTTATCGAGTCAGTTGATAATATAAAAAATTCTCAATTTTTAGGGTTTTAAAAATAGTAATCTAAATATCTATTCTCGTAATTTGTGCACAAAGAAAATTTAAAATAGAGAAATGAGCTTAGGGATAAACTTACCCAAGCTGGTAGAAGTGTTTTAAGTCCCTCTTTGCTCGATTCTTTTTCTCGACTACTGTTTATCCATGAATCTTCTCTCTTGATTCTTCTCGAATCGTTGGTCAGAGTTTCAATTAGAGGAGGTTTATGAGTTTTGGTGTTGATTCTGAGGTCACAGAAATTAAAATGGCAGAGTTTGGTTAAAGGATGGTTGAGTTTTGTCCTTAACACAAAGAGAGAAGTGTTTCGATGAGAGAGAAAGGAGAAAACGAAATGCGGAAGATGATCCCCTCATCTGCATATATATAGGGGCTATAAAAAGACGAAAATGTCCTTCCAAAAACATAGTGTAACTCGCCCAAAGGTATCGATACCTTTCCAAAACGTATCGGAACCTTTGGCTTTTTACTATTTACTATGCTTACAGGATATCGAGACCTTCCTCAACGTATTGATACGCTTTATCACAAATACGCATTTCTCTGTTACAAAGGTATGGATACCTTTAGCCTTACCCAATAACGTATCAATACCTTTCTTCAAAGGTATCGATACCTTTGCCTCTACTCCTTCTTTTAAGGACTGTTACTTTAAATGATCATAACTTTAGATCCCGATATCTACTCGAAACCTATAATATATCAATGAAAAGCTCTCTTTGAGGTCTACAAAAATGACGAGGAACTTTTTCTCAATTGGAGATGATTTTGGGGTTAAAATTCAGTTCTTTCTCATAACTCAATATTCTATACTGCACACCTTCTGAAATATATACTCTCGAGTTATCATACCCTCTTGCGTATGATCTACACACAATGATATGTATGAAAACTCATGAGGGATTTACCATAATGCCCATGCATCTGAGGAACAGGTTTCACAATATCTTTAAGTTTCTATGATTTCTTCTTATTATTAACCTTTTCTTTCAAAAACTAGAAAAATCACCAACCATTATCACAACCTTATTAGTTTTCTTATCTGATAAGATCTAACCCTCAGCTATTATGAATATATTATACAACTTTACTAAGGACACATCAATATTGTTCTTATAAAAATTGGCAATGAAATCACTAAAGGTAAGTATGAAAGACTTAAGGATAAATTCTACACGTAGCTCATCTCTTTCTTTCCTTATCCAATATACTATTTAACATGACTTTATCCATCGAAGTATCAAGAACATAGGTAAATTGTACATACATTAAAATAATTTTAATTGTATAGAACAACTCAGAAGAACATTCAGGATTATTCAATTTTTAAAAACTAACATCATAGAATGCGAATTATACAAAACAGACAACTTTAAACTATATTAAACAAGCTTAAACAAATAATGTAGATTTGATCATAATGAGTATTAAAATTTAAGAAATAAAATTAATTAAATTTTAAATTACTCCCACTATTTTATTTGAAATATATAACTTTATAATATGCAAATCAGAAAATGAATCTCATTATTTCCTAGTGGGCATTAGAATTTCAATTAACTTGAATAACATAAGCTGGTATGACACAACAACTCATATATTCCTTAATTAGGTAAGTAAACTCTTACCAATTGTAACTCTTACAACTTTCAATATTATTCAACTTCTAGAACTTTATAACCTTGTGTAATACAATAAATCATAAATTCTAATTAAGTGAAATCAATATTTCTTTTGAACAAAGTTTCATCATGTAGTCATTGTGTGACACAATAAAGTGACATGACCACATTCAGGTCAAACATCTCATGTAATGCATCAATTCATGACGACAAAGAAATAGGCCTTATGTGACATAACAAACTATATCTCGTTGTCGAATTCAATTAATACATAAATATTGGAAAGATTATGTCAAATATTCTCAATATTTAACATTACCACTAAATATTAATTCCAAATAGATTTATTATAAAATATTGTCTCATTTAAAAATTTTACATGTTTATAACATTTATAAAATATGCTTATGAAACTCATAATTACCTACATCAACATATAAAGCACAATTCCAAGGCACAATTATTTTATAAATAATTCAAACAATCAAGTGCATACATTTTAGATGATGTATATACAACCATTTAAATAAAATCATATTTATTCATAACTTGATACTCAAGTATCAAGATACATTTACATATACCTCATTGGTCTTACTAAACTTCAATCAATTTCAACTCTTGAAATTGATCATACCTATGTTTTAATCACTTCATAAGAGCCATCAAAGCATTTTCAATTGATCAAAATCATGAAAAATTTGACACCTTTACAAGGCACTTGGGATTCAACCATATAAAAGAACAAAATCTATTTTTATTCTTAATATTTCTTTTCCATCAAAATTGATAATTCAACAGTTATCCTTAAATGTAATAACTCTTATTACATATGAAAATGTTATAAGAAATATTTATACAATAAATAAGTATCAAGTTACACATCACAAATGAGCTTTCGGTCAATTTAGCAACTTCAACAACTTATATCACATGTTTTATCGCAAACCACTCAACTCATGAATAATTTATCAAAACATATAATTATGCTAAATGTGACCTAAATGGATTATTTAGGTGACATAGGAGGCATATGGAACTATTTTACAAAAAAAAATCGATAATCAATAATTTTTTACATTATCCATATTTTACCGAAATCACGACCTACGTGTGATATCTAACATTTGACAGTAACTTCCCACAATATTTTGAAAAATTATTGTTTATTGCAAAATCGCAGACCATTTTCGCGAATGCATTTTTGACAACTCCTAGCATCATTGAATTCCTAAATTTTTTAGATTTCAAACACTTTGACATGAGCATGAAATGACCACAAAAATAGGGCATTAACTGACAGTAAGCACTCTCGAATCATTTCATAAAAACTTGGCCTACTAAAAACGAATTTAATCGATTTTTCACCAAGATTTAAGCTCAAATCATCATCATATCATCTTATATCCATAATGTACTCAATACACAGCCCTAATACTCTGATACCACTATAAGAATCTAGCATGCTTTGAGCCCTAAAATATCAAATGTAAGTTTAAATACTGAGGATCTAGGTATTGAGTAAAAATAGATAAAATTTAAAAGCATATAAAAACATACCAAATGTCCATACTTTCTTGAATTTTGTCCAAACTCTTTGAAGCTTTAGGAAGTTAAATTAGACTTTCCTCTAAAGAGTGATGCCCTTGACACTTGAATTCCCTCTTTGGCTTTACAAGAAACTCAATAAAAAACACTTTTAATCAAGTTAGGTTCTCTAGCAAAACCTAAGGTATTGAACATTTGAAAAATCAATTTCAACTCTTGAAATTGATATCACACATGGTTAGATCACTTCTCAATAATCAAAAGTCTCATATCTATTGATCAAAATGATCAAAAATTCATTATCATCTCATGGCATGAAAAATTCGAACACTAAGAAAGAACACCCTTTTTATTTTTTCTTTCATTTTTCATTATAAAATGCATCCAAAATTATCCATAAAGTCCCCTTTTATATTTTTCTATTTCATTAATAGTTAATTAAATAAAATATAAGAAAAAATATGGTGCCAAATATGTGATCAAGATAGAGACATATTTCATACATATCTACCTTCTATTTGTCATTCGCTAGGATGAAAATTTAATACATATCACTTATACCATAATTAAGCATTATATTAGCTTAATATATTAAAATGAAACATAATCTAATAAGAGAATTTTAGAATCAATTTATGGCAAGAGTCAATAGGTTCACTATAAAGCCGATAGTAGACAATATGACTGAATTAAACTCTTTAATTTCTTTTATATCTCAACTTAAAATTTTTAATTATTTTATTTAATTAATCTTCACAAGATTAATTAATTATGTCTACAAACCATTATTGAGATGTAACCATGCAATATGGCCCCCAGATTATAATGAAATACAAAGTTTCAAGAGTGAACCTTTTTGCCATCAGTTATCGTGTAATTCAATCCTTTTATCACACAATGCTCTGATTGAATCAGGGTATACTATAATCGTCAAACCCTTTTAAATCTAATGCTATATTTAATAAATAACAGATTATGACTTTATTGTGTATCACCATTAAAAACACACTTCTCAATCACATACAATATATTATCTAGGCCTAGGATTTTCTTAGTTAAATCTAAATTATTCACATAAAGTATGGTATCTCAAACACTAAAACTGACGGATTCTTTCTCAAATACTTACATACGTCCATGAATGTCTCACTAGACCTAATGACTACTTGTCACAAAACTAAATATAGACTTTTCCTGAGTAGTATTAAATTATGATAATTCATGTATAAGATAATCATGGTGTTATAAAGTTTAAGGATTACTTACACATTGATATAATGAATGTCCAATTGACAATTAAGTATAATTAGCATTTGGATAATTCGTACGAATCTGTTCAGTAAACTCATATTCAACTAATGAGCATCTATACACTTTCTTTAGTGTCCCCACGTAAGTAATTTATAAGATCAATTATCCTCTATCGCATAGAGTAAGGATAATATATACTAGTCTTTTCAATATTATAAATGCCCCACTTTACAGTCCTACGACTAGGAATATTTAGGAATAATACTACCAACATACAGTCTCATAAATATAAACTCATTATAAAAATCTGTATTACATACAATCCATAAGTTTTATCATGACATGTAAATCAAATATACATATTATCATGATAAACGATAATATAAAGAGAAATACTCATTTTGTCGATCAAAAGATTTTCAAGAGATTTTAAAATACAATCACTTTGGATTGACTTTTAGGGCATATATCTCTTTCAGCACATACCGGGCATGGCCAAAAGAAAGGTAAATTAGACGCAAAGCAAGGTGCTAGTAGGCAATAAACCTACACTGTCTGTGTAGCACACGAAAAAGGGTTCGTATAATATTGAGCAAGAGGCAAAATATGTCACACTAATGAGAGTTAAAAACATCTATTGAGGACTAAAAGGTACTAAAAAAATAACCAAGAAAGATTGGGAGGTACAGAAGAAGCTGTATATATAAATAAGTCATAGATAGCCTAACACTTATCGTTAAATCAGACATAAAGTAACTTCTTGATAGAATTTCTAGTTTGAAGTAGAGTGGCATACTCAAGGAGGGGTCAGAGTCTAAGCATGAGTGGACTAGCTGTAAGTATAGTTATGGTAGAAGTCCCCCTAGCAAGCCAAGTGTAAGTAGAACATGCAAGTGGGGAATTCGAGTCCTAAAAGTAGTAGGAAAATGACGTGGTGTGAGAGCAAGGCACAATAGACATTGTAATGTGCCAACATTCCTAATTTGACTAAAAAGGTTGCCTAATAATCCTAAAATATTAAGACTATTGGTTTCATTATAGAGAGGGACCTTGAGATGAGCCCAAGATATATCAAGTTCCCATTCAAGTGTGAGAGAGCAAGTGTTAGCACAAGAAATACTTATAGGCTTATGAGGTGAGAGAGTTTTCACTAAGAGAGTGGTGAGATATTATATTTTTTTATTGAGATTAATAAAATCTTGAAGGTCGAAGCCTTTGTAAACTATTGTTTTGTGGTTTGCATTGTAATATTATGATTGTATTAGCTTGATTTCATGCAAGTGATTACTAAACAGAAATTTGAGAATATTAGTCAAGTGTAGTTTTAATGCAAGACAGGGTTGGCCGCTTTAAACAAAGGAACCTGTGACATAACCCTTCATGTGAATTATTTTAAAAACTTTAGAATATTTTTATTTTTAATTTTTAAAAACCAAAGGAATAGCTTAGTTTACAATATTTATACAAACCACCTTGTATTAAAACATTACTGACACAACATTGTTATCTTAATTTTAAAAAATGAGTTATATTTTATTTAAATAATTTAATTTTATTAATAAAAGTAAAATATAAAAAAGGGCAACACTGATGATCTGGGGTCGTTACGAGTATTGTCAAAATTTTACTAGCATTAATTTATATTAATGCAGCCGTGAGGGGTTTAAGAAATTTAAGGGAGAAAATTAACTTAGCATACAGCTCAAAACGTGCATGACCATGTGCACGTGCAGTGGTTCACCTGCCGCGTCACATGATGGTAAAAGTCAACGAAACTGACACGTGGTCGGCAAATGAGTTAGCTGCCTTGTTTTTCCCCTCATCGCATCATCATAGTCTCTGTATACTTAAGAAAGCCACGTGTCTGAACTATGCAAAACTGACACGTTGGAAAGACATCAAGCGAGATAATTATAAGCTACTCTAGACTCTAGGGCGTTGCGTTTTCGCTCCCATATAAGGTCCAGAAGAAAGATCAATTAAATCGACATGATTGATCACACAAAAATTCACACCAAAGCCGTCAGATTTCGACTTTTGACGGTGCAGATAATACACGGCTGAGATTCGTTTAACAGCGGCGGGTGAAGGAGACCAAAATGGGCCTTTAAGTAGAGGATCAGCCGTGCCTAAAGTTGATCACAATCTGTCTCTTTTGAGTATTTACTCTCGCTCGCTTACTCGCTCGCTTTACTACTCCCTGCGATGATTGGCGCACTTTAGGGTTCCTTCGAATCAACGGCTATTCACGAGATCCATGTTTTGAATTGGGTCCTTGTGAATCAGGTTTCGTTTCGGGGTGTCCTTTTAGGGTTTATTCTTTTCGAAACGTTTGGATTGGATTCGACCGTGTCGATGCAATTTATTGTTTGGCTTCGACTCGATCTAGGCTTTATGCTCATAGCAGTCTAGGTTTATTCTTGTATGTATCATTCCTTTTATTCCTCATTTTGGGGACAATTGTTTAATTATTTGATTCGAAACGGGGAGGAGAGTGATTAAGTATTTTAGCGACAAAGTAACAGCTTTATGTTTTTTCCGTTGTTTAGGAGGGTACATTGCTTGGATTCAATTAGTGAAAGTATCAATATTAGGGTTTTATTAATTATTCAATCATCCAATATAACATTGCTAGCGTTATCAATCAACTGATGATTTGGACCTACAAAATTTGGTATTACTTGCGAATAAACAGAGATTTAGTGTTGATAATTTAAAATTTTGTAATTGATGTAAAACCCGATATATATTTATGGATTAAGGAATTGCTGGTGCTGCTGGCCAAGTGTCCGCATTTGTGAATGGTCTTAATAATTTGACGAAGTGAGAATGGTGCAACCTTTGGAATCTATCTGTTGATACTGTAAATGGTTTTGGAAATTTTGAAGTCGGTGTTTTTGTAAAGGATATTGAATTTGATGGTCAAGGTTGATATGTACAGTTATTGGAAGGTAGTAATCTTATGGCACAACTGTTCCCATAAACTTCGCTGGACAGAAGCAATCGAAGAAGTGTTTAATTCCACAAATGATGGGGAAATCAAGAAAGTATTCTAAAGGTGATTCTTCTGGTTTTGTTCCGGATTACCAGCATGCTGTTGAGACCATGGCTGAATCCGAAGGGTTTGGCAGCTCGGGAAGAGTTGACATCGAGATGACAGCTTCTGAGGATTCTTGTGCTCCCAAGAGGAAGTGCATTAGTTTGAATGCGGATGGTTATGATAGTTTTGGTGTACCTTTACAAGTCTTAACACTGTCAAAGATGTCGTGGACTGAAAGAAAGAGTTTGGAGCTTAAATTGAAATTAGAGCTTGAACAGGTTTGGGTTCTTCAGAAGAAAGTTGTTTCTCGGAGTTCCAATGTTGTTCTGTCACCCTCTAGCGACATTCCGAATTGTAATGATGGGCAAAAGAGGCCTCCATTCAACAGTTTTCATGGACCATCTGAAGTATCTGCTCCAAAGGGTAAGAAAAGAGCTCCTCCAGGGCGTAATGGACCCTACACAAAAAAGAGTAACTCTGGGTGTTTTGAATCAGTGAAGGAGGCAGCAGCAGCAGCAGCACATACTTCAAATGCAATGTTAATGAAGCAATGTGAGAATTTGCTTAGCCGTTTGATGTCACATCAATTTGGCTGGGTCTTTAACACTCCAGTAGATGTGGTGAAGTTGAACATTCCTGATTATTTTAATGTCATCAAGCACCCAATGGATTTGGGCAGGGTAAAGAGCAAGATAGCTTTAGGTCAATATTCTAGTCCTTTCGGGTTTGCTGCAGATGTGCGTCTTACTTTCTCAAATGCAATGACTTACAATCCACCAGGAAATGATGTACATTTCATGGCCGAGACACTTATCAAATATTTTGAGGTGAGATGGAAAGCAATAGTGAAGAAGCTTCCAGCTGCTGCTGATATGCCTTCCCTAGCAGGCGGAGATACAGAAACTGCCACCAGAATGGGAATGCTACCCGTGAAGAAGAAAAAAGTTTCCCCTAAGGAAAATAAGTTTAAACCAGAGCCTCTTAGACGATTCATGACAAATGAGGAAAAGCATATTTTGAGCACTGAATTGGAGGCTCTGCTTGAAGAGTTACCACAGAGCATTATTGACTTTTTAAAGGAGCATAGTGCTGGTGATACTGGCAAGGAAGATGAGCTGGAGATTGATATCGATGCTCTTAGCGACGATATTTTGTTTGCACTGCAGAAGCTTTTAGATGATTATTTGTTGGAGAAACAGATAAAACAGGCAAAATCTGAACCTTGTGAAATGGAGGTACCTCTTTTCCACTCTTTGCTGTGCTTATTTGCTTCCATGGGTTGACATTTCCCCTTAAAGAATATGTAATGGATTGTTTACCTTAGCTGTTAATTTTTTTGCTACAGATTCTAAATGAGTCTGGGTTTAGCAATTCGTCGATGCAATTGGGCAAGGGTAACTTTTTACTCATGCTTTGATATCACGACCTATTACTGATAGTCAACTAGTGAACCAATGTTCTAGCCATTGGATTTCTTTGCCAGATAAAAACTGATGTGTTATATGTTTTTCAGGCAATGGCTCGATTGATGAGGGTGTAGATATTTGTGGTGGTAATGATCTTTGTTATACTAACATTCCTTCTGTAGAGACAAAGAAGGATGCTGCTCATGGAAACCGTAAATGCAGTAGCTCAAGTAGCTCTAGTAGTGAATCGGGCTCTTCATCAAGTGGTTTGTAATTCTGTATAACTTGTTCATTCAACTTCTCTTGCCATTAAGAAAATATTTACGACCCGTAGAGTGTTGTGTCATCTTTTATGGTACAATTTAAGTTATCATATATATAATTGCAAGTTCTACATTTAAATCTGAACACTTTTTATTTCTGAATGGGAAGTCTTACATTTTATTTTTTCCTTCGTACCTGGCAATTATTTGTATTCTGGGAAACACTTGTTAACATTACAGTGCCATCTTTTTGGAATTTTGTAACATTTGTGATTTCTGTCATGCTTTAAATATGATGTTTTTCCTGTATTATTTACACCTTGGAGGCTGGAGCCTTGAACTTCTTGCCACCTATTTTACCTTATCATATACATTATATCTTATTTCAAGTCAATGCCTAAGTAATGTTTAGAAGTCATATCTATTTAAATTTTGTGCTGTATCTCTACCACTTCACATTGTTAGGTGCACGATGTAATTCAATTAATGTGCCACCTCTAACCATTAGAATTAATTGTTAGTGTTTTTTTCCCTGAATCTGAGAATTTCACTGATGACTTTTGGCTTTTTATTTTTGTTTCTGTGTATATAAATGCATTTATGGTTGTTTATGTAGTAGCACAAAGACATAGAATCGTACTATATTGTGTTTTCATTAGAAATATAAGTAGGATTATCCTTTCTTCAGATTCAGATTCAGGTAGTTCATCTAGAAGTGAATCAGACACTGCTAAAGCTTCTCTCCCTGCTAGTGTGACAAAGGTATGTTTTAATATCTTACAGGTCATGCAAATTTTACTACTTTAGGGGCTCAATGTACATGGAAATGTTATGACTTTCTTTTTTTTATTCTTGGAATGTTGGTGATACTTGGGTTGAGTATTTATCTTTTCTGTTGGTTGATTTACATAGTTTTTATCTGATTTTCTCGTGTGTTAGGAAAACTTAGGTTCAGGAGCAAATTTAGACAAAAAGAAAAGTGATGCTGGTGTTCCGGTCATTGGAAATTGTGAGTTCCTGGGCTTGAATATATATTTTACTTGTTTTGTTCACAAATTTCCTAGAATGTTTGCCGTTCGCCGGTTTTTCCCTGAAGTTCTGCTTTCATGTCGTGTACAGCACCAGTAGATGGTTTGGATCAAGTAGAGCTGAATTCCCAGTGTAAGCCAATTGCTATTGAGTTGAATGGCCCTCAAGAGGGTAAGTATGATGATTTCTTTGGACATCATCTCACCCATTGTGCTGTAACATTAATAGGGGATGGTGCTCCATCCGAGAGGCAAGTCTCCCCTGAAAAGCTCTATCGTGCAGCTTTGTTGAGGAATCGTTTTGCTGACACTATACTTAAAGCTCGGGAAAAAGCGCTTGAAAAGGTTTTCATAATTGCTATATTCTACATGTTTAGAGGTTTATATTTTTTTCTTGTACTAGACTCAACTGTGACCACTTGCATGATATTTGAGTTCAGGGTGAAAAGTGTGACCCCAAGAAACTACGGATGGAGAGAGAAGAGCTTGAAAGGCAACAAAGAGAAGGTTTGGCTTTATATTATTACATTTAATTTTAGTTGGATATAGATTTCTTTGTAGAGATTCTTGAAGATTTTTAGTTTTGACTTTGGACTCTGAAGGATGTCTTCTTTACCCTTCTTAGTTGAATATTAATCTGTTAGGCAGATACGCTTGAACATCTTCCTGTTTAATTTTGGGATCTGAAGGATGATTTTCTTTTTGGTACGTTTTTAATTGCTTTATCAGAAAAAACTCGACTACAAGCAGAGGCCATGGCCGCTGAAGAGGCTCGAAGAAGAGCTGAAGCCAAAGCTGCAGCTGAAGCCAGAAGGAAGAGGGAACTGGAGAGAGAAGCTGCACGTCAGGCATTGCAAAAGGTAAAATGGACACGTCGTAAATCTGTATAATTGCTGAGGCCGGCCACAAACCTTGTCTCACATGCAACAAAATTTTTGAGATGTTTGCAGATGGAAAAAACTGTAGAGATCAATGAGAATAGTCAGTTTATGGAAGATTTGGAAATGCTTAGGACTGTACAAGATGAACATTTACCAAATTTTACGGAGAAGGCAAGACCAGAGCATTCTCAGAATGGGTTGGGTAGTTTTAAATTCCAGGGGAATATTAACCCCTTAGAACAACTAGGATTATACATGAAGATGGATGAGGAGGAGGAGGAGGAAGTTGAACCACCTAAAAGAGTTAAACCAGCTAAAGATGTAGAGGAAGGAGAGATCAATTGATCTGATTTCCTTTATACCTATGTCCTACTTGAGGAGCAAATACAGAATGATGATTCTGAATTTGTGTGTGTGCACTCTGGATACATTGTTGATTTGGACATGTCTCAGCTTATGTGAGCAGCAATATCTATCAACAATATGTGACGATGTGCCCAAGACTGAAGAATGAAAATGGTCTGGCTGGAGAAATTTAATGTCTCATGTTTTGGGTTTGGGTCGGCTATCCTATGAACAGGGAAGCGGGATGTGCAGTGAAAAATGAATATACCCTTGTGGTTGATCATGGTGTGGGTATAGTGGAGGTGTTTGGTTTTTAATTTTTTTGTTTTGTAGAAAGGAAATTTATATTTGTATTACTACATTGTGATAGGGAGTTGAGGGTAGGGGTTTTGTTGGGTTTAAGCCTTTCCTTACTCTTTGTTTCTAGTAACTGGTTATGGATGTGCATCAAGTTTAGGGTGATTTAAACCGGAAAAGGAAAGAACAATTAAAAGATATATCTTTAGGGAGGTGGATCTTTTACTAATTGTACAATAGTAGTAGGGTAGAGGTGAATCGAAGCGTCATTTCTTAGGAAATTTATTTATTTTATTTGTTTGGTTTCTTGCTCATGTAAATACTCTTTAAGAGATCTAATCCCAGCATCCCTTTTGGTAATGATTTTGTAATTTTGATTGGTATGTGGTGTTTTGTAGTTGATAGTGATGAGCCTCATCCTACGTTGAAAAAACTGAGTTGGGAATCGGTTTGCTGTTTGGATTGATTTTGTTTCTGTTATGTTTGATCTTGTCGTATTCAAATCGTATTCAATTCTGCAGCCACAAAATCTCAGTTTCAGGCAATAGTTGTATGCCTTTTCTTTGGCCATTTCTTTAGCCATGGTTATTATAAATAATGCTCAATACAGTAAATTTCGTTTTCAAATAAATAACAAATTATTTTGAAACTTGTGAATGTCACATAATTTAAAATACATAAATAAATTTGAAATGTGTAGCACCATGTATCATTATACTCGGATTGTTTTATTGTTATTCAGAACTCGAGCATAAACATAAAATCTCAGGTCCGAACAGAAAACAATTTTCATAGGATATTTTGAATCAATAATAATTTATTTATTTATTTTAAAACGTAAAATGAAATTGGTTGTGCCCGGAAGCAGTCTGAATGTTGAAAATTGTCTATTCTTTTAACTTAAAATTAAAGGCCGAGACATGCTGTCCAAGCTGTACAAAGCAGCGTATCAAAAGAAGTCACATAGAAGATGGTTTTCTCTATTCCGTACATAATATATACCAGTATTCAATGACTCGTAATCTACCGTAATCTTCTGGCTGAATGTTTCACCGTGACGTAATTAAAATAAAAATTTACTGATCATGCATTGCTAGTTACTGACAAATATCATCTTCCAGAAACTTGAAATGTCTGTTTCTAACAAGGAATGAAAGGAATGATTGGTAACTGTACTTGCTAATCGGAAGATGGGTTTTACCGTGAAAGATGATGCTTCTCATCAACTACAATTACTGTACAGATACAAAAATCTACTGCTGCTCATCTGACACATTAATTCTCAAACATACCTTCATCTGAGATGCTGGAAGATTCGGTCCCATTAACTAGAGGCTGATTTGACAAACTAACACTAGTGTCGCTTAGAATGCTGTAATCAAAATCCTCATCCTCATCCTCATCCTCATCACCACCACTTTCCAGATCTTCATAGGCTGCTTCTTCAGTAACTCCTTTTGAACGAGCTTCCCTCTGCATCTTCTGCTTGATGGCATCATCATAAGACATTTCATACCAAACTATGCCTTTGCCCACAATTGATTTATTGTGGGCATCTGTCATTCGCTCTTGCTTACTCTTCTCCGAGTTTTTGGGCTCTCCCCAGTAGTCATACCGATATAGAGGATTTGCCGGATCATATTGATCCTTTCCAAAGAAACTAGCATCTTTATACCTCCCTGGCTCTTCCAATGGTAGACCAAGAGCTTGCCGGCTGTAAAAGACCATAGGACTTAAGAGTTTAGGAGAAGAGAGAGAGAGAATCATACAGATTTACCAAGTAGGAAAAGTCAAAGATATGGCCAGTCCTAGAGGGTCAGGATTTGATGCATATACAAGGAACCAGAAATCTTGGTTTTTAAAAGCTTACTGCAGAAAACTTCAATCCAATTGTAATTGAACCAGAATGTGACTTGAAAAGTTCAACTTCAGGAGTCAAGCCAGATCAGCACACCAATATAAGTAAACATCGTTCAATAGAAGGAACAAGAGATTATTGCTGAATCACATACATGGCAATTGAGGCTCAAATAATGAAGTGAAGGGATAATTTACGTGCTAATTTCTGCTACATGCAAGAGGGATTCTAAGGATAATGCAAGTTGATTATTTGCTCAATAATTGATAACTGATATAGATTAGTTTAGTGCAGTTGCATGACAGATTACTCCCTTTTTATTTTAGACAAAATTTAAAATGTCCATGAATTAGCAGAGGTTAGCGAGAATACAGGGAATCCAATATAGATTAAAAGATTTGGCGAAGAAAAAGTAAAAAGCAGTGACAGGAATACCAGCTGATATCTCTGAGCAAAGCTTCTCTTTCCTCAAATGACCGACGCCAATGAATGAAATCATACTCATCCATTTCAATATTTCGCCTCAGTTTATCGATTTTATATTTCTCTCCTCTCACCTTGGCTTCACTTCTTAATTTATTGTGGTGCTGAAAACAGAGGAAAAAGCAAACTAAGCTTATTAAAAAGATTCTTTATTCTTATCACTAAAACTTCAGAGAGAAGTTGTAGCATGCTCACTAGAATCTTAATATAACGATTTAAATCTCACAGTAACAAAAAGAATTGCCTAAACATGTAGCAAGTGTCACATGAGATTTGATTGAACTGCCATCAAACAAAAAAACATGTTCAAAGACCAGAGAAAAATATATGAAAAATGTAAAAAGGGCGAGGCAAAATCACTCTTCTGAAAAAAACTAAAAACACGATGGGCACAACGTGAAATTTCAACCATACTTAAGAGGCATATGAAAAGAACCATAATCTATTTTGACTATCCCAATAACTGAACACCTCTCAGGTTCAGCACTATATAATTAAAAAGGCTGAAAGTTGAGAAATATGCATCAGAATGCCAAATACAAACAAAATGAAATTGTGCAGAATCATACTTGCATAAATAACATTTCAAAGATGGAAAACAGTTTCAGTGTCTCACATGAAGTACCAACTATGTAAAAGGAAAGAATCCTATACCGGCTATACACCTATACTTGCAGAACTAACATTTTAAAGATGGAAAACAGTTTCAGTCTCACATGAAATACTAACTATGTAAAAGGAAAGAATCCTATACACCTATACTTGCAGAACCAACATTTAAAAGATGGAAAACAGTTTCAGTCTCACATGAAGTACCAATCATTTAAAAGGAAAGAATTTCAAGTAACTAAAATACTAGCTATAAAAGTTAAGGGGATGGTTGACCTCACGCTCTGCAAAGGCAGCTTCCAAATCAAGTTCCTTAACACTTGTTTTCTGCCAAAATACATAGCACCATCAAATGACTGCATAAAAAGTATATACCAATAGCATATGAAAGAAAAGTTCTCACCAGAATTATTTTTGGTAGCAAGGTATTCTTATAGTTAACTTTTGTATATTCAACACTGTTCTGTTCATCAAAATCATCATTATCAGTTAGCTCTGATAATTTTTTGCCTTCGTATTTATCTGGATTATCTTCCATATCATCCAGAATCATTTGCTCAGCATTATGGATCTGCCACAACTGAATAACAGATAAAAAGCATGAAAAAGAATGATCATCTGCAGCTCATAAAAGAGAAAGAATTATGAGAGCATACAAGCAGCTTAGCTGACAAAAAGGGGCATTCAATCAGGAGGTGAAGCATCCAATTAATAATTCAATGTTCAACTACTCTGCCAATAGCAGGCACTTAATTATAATGTCTAAAATGGATCCTGAAACTTTAAAAGCTAAAAACAAAGGAAGTTCATTTCATCTCCCTGTAAATACTATGTGGTATCATCAAGACAATACAAAGGGTGACAAAAAGCTATTGTTACCATTCTGATCTCTCAAGTAAATTTTTTCTCTGCATCAGTGAGGAATAGCAAACTACTAGATAGGTGTAAAAAGCTCAATGTAAGGGTAATTGGGTACCTCACCACAACAATCAGAGAATCTCAAATGACAATGGAGATATACATATAGCAAATAATCAATTATATAGCAAAGGCTATTTCAGTCTTAACTCTGCAATTTACTAGGTTTTTAGGATAAAGAAATTTAAGTTGTTGGTAAAATCCATGGAATCGTCCTATATTTCAGCTATGTTTACCATTTCCTTGTTCTGCAAATACTACAGAGGAAGTTCCTTTCATCTCCCTGTAAAAGAGATGTTTCCATGGGCAGTACACAACTTAAAATATAGACTGCCAACTGTTCATAAAGGATTCTTTGCTTGTAAGTACCTTATCAACATAAGGGTGATTTGACAACAATGCTTCCTCTTCTGGTTTGACTCCAGGATCTTTTCTAGGAACAGGAGGTCTTCCACAGTCTCGCTGCCAAGAGAATCACGACAAATATCAAGACATAAGCATGGTATGCAGCTTCAGATCTTAAGAAACATGTAATATATGACATCAGATAAGCACAAACAAGAAGAAAACAAAATGCTTCAGAAAAATTTTTTTTTTACTATACACGTAATTACAACTGCCAAAATTAAGAAGCAAAACGATCTGCCACGACAATGCTGTCAAAGAATGTTATAGAATGCTTGGTCTAACATGAAAAATCATTGTGTAGGATAATAAGAGGAGCAAGAACACACCCGTAGTTCATCTGGATTAGTATCTTCATCATGGTGAAATATTGGTGGAAAATCAAATCTGTTAAATCTGGAAAGCACATAACAAGTAATAATTTTCAAACATCTCCATTGACTGACCATGAGACAAAATAGTGACTGATAGAGTGATCCATAAAGCATAGCCTTTAAATAAAGGAAAATAGTCAGATGCATAAATTTACATACATAAGGTGATCTATGTTTGGCTGAACAAAACGCATTTCAATAGGAAATCGAAACCGATAAGGATCTCTTTTTGCCTGTGAAAGAAAGAAGACAATCTGTCAGACCACAAAAACAATGGTATTCATATATTTGAGGATTTGGGTGAGTATTTATTTGCTAGAAAGTAGGAGATGAGGGGAAGAAGTTAAAAATAACTAAAACTGCAAAGTCCCATTAACTTTTGCAATCATGAGATAGCAAAGCACATTGTTAGTAAACTTGCTCAAAGAGGTTAGCTCATACTTTTCAGCATGCCATTTTCTGGAATAAAACTGCATGTGAGCACCTTGTCTACAGTGGCAGTAATAGTAACAACAATGTCGTAATGAGAAGAAAATTATCAAATTAAGTGTCAATAACAATTTTAAGCAACATTCTCTCAACCAAAAAAAATTGACAAGAAAATACCCACCAGAATTTCAACAATGACATGCATGCCAACTTTTATGTGATGACGGATCCAATACCAATCATTACCTTTAATGGGGACCCACCTGAAGCATAAAGAAGTGCATGAATATATTAGGATGTTTGTTCAAGGCTATCTAATTGTTGTGAGTTAGACACTATACGGTGAGACAACTCAGTCAGCGAAGGTCCATTGATAATATATACATTTACATTCAAAAGGTGACATCAGGAGTTACTAGCTGAGCTTAATAATCATTTCTTCTTCTAGACTACTTTATTAAATTAAGCCACCTTCCTGAATTAGCCATTCCACTGATAAGTATAAAATTACTTGTAGATAACTCAAAATGGCAATATATAGCAAGGAATCTGCACCTTACACGTGCACGGTGTCTAGCATAGACATGTAGATGCAGATACGAATGCAGATATGCATATATGGAATCAACTTGAAAACAAATAGGAACTGAGTTTAACGGATGGGAAGTAACAATCAAAACTCAGAAAATAACTACAATACATTACAAACAAGCAAAATTTAATTAATAGTAGAAATGATCAGAATATGTAACAATAATTACCCATCATATACACCTCCAATGTCTACAAATGCCCCTTGATATAAGTGTAAAGTAGTCACTTTGCCTTCGCAAATCTGTATAAACAATACCCATAATTCAACTTTTCATATTATTGATCTGGAGAGGGTATTATCATGTACATCAGCTTTAGAGAGATTTAGGGTCACAGATCTTCCAACTGCATGTTCTTTTATGTACAACATTCCAGCACATTGAATGTATGCTCAAGTATACAAGCAGCAACAAAAATCAAGACAAACTACTGTTTTAATAAGTTAATATTCTACAACAAAAGGAGAAAGTACGAAAACATAGGGAACCACCAATATTTTTTGTATATGACTTAAATATAAAGGCAATTATTAAAAGAAAACTATTACACGTTCTACATGAAAAGGGGACAAGAATTAGCTAAGAATTTACCTGTCCAGGATAGTAGAATGGAAGCTCATACTGCAGAAAATAACAACGGTCAGTAAATCATGATCCTAAAACCTGAGATAACTTTCAAAATTTCTAAACAAAATTACAAAAATATGAAATTCAACCCACCATGCCTTCTTGGTAATCTTTGCCTCTTTTCCTCCGGCCTGGATAATAATCTTGGTCCCACTGCCCAACACAATTAAAGTTGCTTATTAGATTCTTTTTTTACTCGAAAGAAAAACATATTAATAACAAAAAAATGTACAGAGAGGAGGGATTATTATTCCCCACCAATGAGGAGAAGAAGTTCCAAAGACAAAAATTATTGCAAAACCTCTATACAGAAGAATCTCCACTAAGCAAAAGAAAACAAAAAGTCCCCAAGAAATCTACTGCTAATAAAAGTTAGGTCTATTAGGCTAAAGAAAATTTTGCACATTAGACTTGTAGATAAGCCACTTCAGCTCGTATAAAGTATTAAAAACCAAAAATGCAAAGTAAGCTTCCTAATTCTTATAAATTTAAATATTATGAAAATCTTTAAATAATCTAACCTATAATTTTAGTATTCCAGACAACCTTGGATCAGATATTACATAGTTTCAATATAACCTTACAATCAAATTATCGAAAGATATTAATAATACTTGTTTACTTAATACAAATTCTTCAGCACATCTCAATTCTCAACCGTAAGCCAAGTACCCAATTTTATTTCATGAAAACAGTGGAGAGAAAATATTTAAGAAATACACATTGATAATAGGTTCCAAAAACTGTCTTCAGACACAATCCCAAAAAACTAGTTTAAAATCGAAAAAAAAAAGTTATGATGTTGTTCTTAGTCAAATCATATCCGAATTTTATCCCAAAAAGCTCTAAATTATTTCATGGTCTACGAAAACACTATCTAGATTGTGAACCAAAACCCGACTACAATTCTGTTAAAACCATCCCATACAAACTAGAGAAAAAGAATTTGTTATGGTACCTTATAAGACTCCTCCTCCAACCTATCTTTATTATCATCAACCCACTCTTTATACTGCTTCAAGAAAACACTGTAACGATCCAAACAAAACCCTTCTTTGTCCATCTTGGTATTTCTCTCCAACTCTTCCATCTCAATTCTCACATTCAGCATCTTATGTGCTTCCCTTATATATTCAAGTTCCTTTCTATCTACCTCCCATCCTCTGGGTGGCCAATCTCTAGGGGGTACGTGTCGCAACACCACCGGCCCTGCCCACATGGTCTCCAGCTTCTCTGGAATCTCTCCCTTGATTTTGAACTGTTTTCTATACCATTCATCTTCTGTGATTCCCATTTCTTTTATCTTCTTAAGTCTATAGGAAGGTTTCAACATCTTGAAAGCTTCGATGGCTTCAGGAGATTGCAGAGGTACCTCCTCCCCTTCGTTGAGAGATTTTCGAGCGAAATCCGCTTCTGGAGTGAGTATTTCCTCCCATGGTGCCCATCCCCGCTCAATCCAATTTCGTCGTCGAGCTTCGTCCTCTGTTTCTTTGTCTTTTGGTCCGAATTGTTCGAGAAAAGACTCGTCGACGGGTAACTCATCGGAGCTAAAGCATTTTGCTGTGGGCGACTTTGTGTTGTTTTTTAATATAACGCGGTGATTGTTTCGGAGGATGGGAGGTTTTGGGTTTAGGGGTTTAGGAAATGTGAAAAACGTAGAGGCTGGGAGGACTTGCATTGGGGTGGGGAGAGTGGATAACTTGTTTTGACGATGCTAACTTATCCCATGTCTTCCTTCCATTAAAATTTAAAAAATAAAAATATTTATTTTAATTAAATAATATGTTTTTGCTAAACATCTTCTTCTTTTCTAAACCTTCTATATACTCACTTATCTTAAGTCACCTCTTATACTCAGTCATCACTGTAACGTTAAATCACATACATAAATACTCACTCTCGTAAAATTAATTATCACTATGACGACAAATAAAAATAGACATCCACTCCTATAAAATTTATAACCATAGATTATGTAACCTTATTTTTAATCATTAGACGCGTATACAGGTATCAAATACAGAAATAAACCGAGATCTCCACCTCCACCTTGATACATCAATCGAATAGTATGATAATTCGAATTCAGGACACTGAACATAATATCCCAAACCTTTACCAATACAACCACCAGTTGAGTGTGCTAAACATCTTTTATTCATTTGAAATTTACAAAAATCTTTACAACACATCTTTTAATTAATATTTAATAAAATATATTTTTGAAATAATAAAATTCTAAATTTTAGTAAATTTAAGTAATAAATTCTCATTATTTTTAATAAAATTTTAATGATGTTTTCATGCCAACATTGGCTTTGTCATGTTGAAGGGCCAGAAATTGAATCAATTTATTTAATTTTTAAAAATATTATTTTATTTTATTTATTAATTACCAATCACAAATGCAATTAGGCATTAACGTAAAGGCACCTTCCAACGATTCATTGAATCTATAACACATACAAATTCAATATCCAATTCTGAAAGTAAATTAATTACTATTGAAAATTGTTAAAAGAGACAAATGATTCAAGCTTAAAATTTACACCCATAGCTATAGCTAAAACTAAGCTTAACATACGCCATTAGGCATTGGCCACAGTTATATATAAGACTCTGCAATTCTTAATTGGTATTGAGATGAATTATGAGTAAAATTTGAAGGTCTTAGCTTGAAGAACGATCTGCCTTAACCCACCAATTGGGGCAACAATCATCAATACGACACCAATTATTATGCACAACTGGAATGGAAAAATATAAGAGAGAATTAAATAGCACATCACATAAAGATAGAATAGTGGAAGATTTAAGGAAATATTTCTAAATTTCAACTTACCCAATTTGCCAACCAGGATAAGCTAAATTTTCTTGGTTTGTGGATGGCAAGCCAAATGATGCAAGGAATCTGAAACATATATAAAAACAGGTTCAATCAATTATTATATGAAATAGATATATATTACAAGATCTAATTAGAGAAGAGAGACTTACATAGTATGATGTTGGTGCGAAAGCAAATCCTCCAAAGAAGCTGAGTAGCCCACCAAAGAAGGGGAATGAAATTGCTAGGACCATTGTAATGGCTGCATCCAAGGGAAGAATCGTATATAGATGATTTCCAGTAGTAGAGAAATAATAAATACTGAAGCTATTAATCTGTTGCATCCTATAGATACTAAAAATGAGAAAATTAAACATTGTTAAAATCCTGGAATATCAAGGGAATGCTATAGGAAACTATTATGCTCACCAACATATGTAGTTCGTGTGAAAAGGCGAAGAACCGTGGTTGGTTTGAAATGCATCTTCTTCACCAAAAATGCTTCCACCATATCGAACACAGGCATTGCAAAAACCTGAAGAAAAAACAGATCAATCATTCCATACAACATTACTTGTACAATTAAATCAGACGATGGAGGCTGGATTCATTTGATATTACCTGAAAACCTCCAATAACATGAATAACAACGAAAAGGTTAGCACTTGCAATGAGCCAACTTGGCTTTTCCAATGATAACAGAACATTGTCTTCGACTTGTTTTCCGAAAACTAAGTACCCAACCAAAGCCACTGGAAAATAGCACAAAGCAACCACGATATAAGCAACCATACATCCCTTCCACATGGGTTTCTTCGAAGGCATTTCAGGGGTCGAAGGGATGGATGCTTGAATCTCTAATACGACGTTGTGTCCGGCAAAGGCAAAAGCAATATCACCCAAACCACAAAAAAAGTCGAACACAGTTCCTGATGTTGTTGAAGCCTTCCGACCATAGTCAACAGATGGTTGAACGCCTTTATGCACACAAGCTGTCCAAGCAATCGTAGAATAACTGTGAAAAAAAGAAAATTACAGAATTGCACCATTTCATTTCAATTGAAGCCTGTTAATAATATTGATATTTAATATTACAGAATTATTTCGTACGTACGCCAATGACATAACAGCAGCTGCCATAGAGATGGATGTGATCGAATTGAAACTTGGTAGATGAGAAAGAAAACATTGGAGCAAGGAAAACATCATAATGAAGTAGGTGTTTTTAATATTTTTTGCATTCGGCCAAACCGTATCATGAAATTTCTTCAAACATGTACCACCCGTAATGGAATACACAATATTCACGGCAACTTCCACCATAAGTTGTTGAGGTACAACAATCCAAAGTCCAAGCTTTTCACCAAAAGCATGCTGTCCTAATTCATGGTACCTGTCGAATCTTTTTCCAGGAACCGTCTCGTGCATCTCCACCATTTGCCATAAAGTATAGAGGGTGATGATCCATGATAAAACCATTGCAGCAACACCAGGACCCCTGAAATTAAGATAAAATCTGTAATGAATTCATTCTTCAGTTACCAGCTTCAGAATATATATAATATTTAATTCCAAGGTTTTGCATCAAGCCGATCAAATGGATCTGAAGTTGATGAGTTGGTCCCGTAATTGTGAAAAGACCTCATTATGTAAAACTTTGTATGTTTAAATGAATCTACCCACTACAAACAGTAAAAAAACAAAAACAAAATTCTCAAAACCAAAGATAAGTTTTCCCTTTCAATCTTCCGTTCATTAGCATGGCTTACCATCCGAGTTCCGATAGGGCATAAGGAAGACCCAAAATTCCAGCTCCAACCATGGCTGTGACATTGTGAAAAGCTGAGTACCACCACTTGGCATTCCGAGATTTGGTGATGGGTAGCCAATTGTTGAGATCATTGTTATTCCCGGGCACTAATGGTTTGGGAGTATTTTGATCCATTGCTTGGGTTCAGAAAGTACTGAAACTAAGGTAACAGAACCAGTACGAGGATTCTATAACTTAATCCCAAAACATTCACAAGGATCTTCTAGATTCTAGTTGTAACAAACTATTGTTTTTGTCAAGTTTTATACGGATATATTTGTGGAAATATCAATGGCATGAAATCTTAAATCTTAAAAGAGTTTGTTTCCCATTGAAATTGAAATTGAAATTGAAATTGCCATTTGATTAATATATGGATTTCTTTATTTATTTAATTAATTTATCCAAATTAATAAGTAGGCTTCGATTCACTCTGTGTACTAACTGTGAATAAATTTTTCAACTAACTCATCATCTATCCAAAATTTTATTATAAGATACAACGACAAGAAACACAGTTAATACAAAATTTTATTAATGAATCCTAGTAGTATTATGTTATGCATGTCGTTTATTATATATTCTTTGATTTTATACTTTTTATTATTAAATTGTAAACGCAGTAAGCGTGATCAACTAATTTGCCGTCTGTGCAAGGTAACTCTCACGTGACATGATAATAAAAGTAGTACAATATAGTTTTGTTTAATATAGTGATGTATTTACTTTAATTTTAAATCATAATTGATATTGTAGGATATAAATTTAAATGTTAAATATTTGATAATATTAATTTCTTACAATTTAAAATTATTAAGGATTATAAATAATAAAATTATTGAACTAAAAAAATAATCAAAGTGTTAAAGGTGTAGGTGTTTAGTTTAAAAAAAAACACAAAATGTATGCAATTAGTAAATTGTATTAAAAATGTTACAATAATCTGTAATTACAATAAAATATTATTTATTTAAATATTAGTAATAAATAATTTTATTATATAAAAATATAAATAATATTAAAATAAATTAATTTTATTAAAAATCTATATGATATAATGGAAGTGTGACCATAAATTAGAATATGTGAAAAATATAATAATTATATTTTGATCAACGTAATAAATTTATAATAAAAATTATATTAAATATTATTATAAATTATTTAATAAACTATTTTTTTTTTAGAAACAATCACTTCTTACATTTACTAGAAGCTGCTAAAAGTCACCATATATTAAAAAATCTTTTATTAAAAACATAAATTTAATAAAAAAATTATAAAACCAACTGTTTCCACCGCAATCCCAAACGTAGAAGCCAACGGTCGGCACCACGTCAACGTTAAAAGCATGGTTTACTTGCTTTCCTTGACGGCGCTATAAGTGCTCATCACATATCACGTTTATCGGGTTTAGCATGTCACGAATCTAACTCAATCCTATCCCAATCATCAAATTAAAAAATTTATATTATCTGTTTACATAAATTAATAGTTATTGATAAAATGCATAAACTTAAATATATTACTTTTAAAAAAAAAAAACTAATTTTCAAACAATACATTAGTGTGTTGTGTATATATTACTCTTAAGGAAGAAATAATAATTTTTATTTATTTATTTTTTTTTTCATAATTAAATATGATTAGATTGTAAACAAATTTATTTGAACTCAACATAATCCATTACCTATAGATGGATTATTATTTTTTAAAATGTATATACTTTATCAAATGGAATTTTGAATGTGCCTACATAGGACAGCAGCATGCCTCAAATAGCCCAGGACCCAGGTTATAAAGGAATCCATAGTATAAATTGAAATGTTTAGAGAAGATTAATATCCAAAAATCTCTATACAGTATACAGAGAGTAGTTTTACCGATGGGGACAAAAGTTTCAGAAAGGATTAAAACTAAAGAAAAATTTGGTCACAGAAAAGGAGACCACCTGAATTAATTATCTGCCGTTGCCTCAATCTTTCCAACAGAAAATCTTCCTCCTTTTGAAATTTGAGATAATCATCTACATCAAGGCGTAAACTGGTTTTACCATGTGGCAAAAACTGAAACTGGCTTTGGTAACTGTTAAGATGTCCATATTTACTACCTACTTGATCTTCTCCAAAATTTATAGAAGATCCATCAGTCACTCCAGGGATCCAACTCCCGTGACTGCTGGTGGAATGATAACTTAAATCTTGAGCTGTCGATTCCTATTATATTAGTTCAAAAACAAGGAAAGTGTGAGAGAAAGAATAA
This sequence comes from Trichilia minutiflora, assembly GCA_035590515.1. Lineage (NCBI taxonomy): Eukaryota > Viridiplantae > Streptophyta > Magnoliopsida > Sapindales > Meliaceae > Trichilia > Trichilia minutiflora. The sequence goes on along the minus strand of JAVXUL010000016.1, from coordinate 5,923,413 downwards.
AAAATGATTAAGCCCAGCGTCAATTTGCGTTAATTAAAATTACCTGAGAAGCATCCCAAATTTTAGATTTTGGAGTGCAATGTGGCTGTGTCTTAGTCTTGAAAGATTGTGGAGAAGCATCATTAGTAGTCCCCCACTGCAACCAAGGTAGCACAACCCCATCCATTTCAACAGGAAAAGGATTAGATATTATTGCTGGACTCTGAGAAGTTTCATTCTTGGTTATTCCTCCAAGAGCTGAACTTGATAAGAATTTTATGACATAACACATCATTGGATATAAGATCGAACATGACATAAAGCGAGTTTCAAACTTCAAAATTGGGTAGCGTATCCGTTCAAGTACCGTACATCTTGGCAGCCTTGCACACATTCTTCATAGTTCGCTTGCCAAACAAAGTACATTTCTCCAGCGTTATCGTTTCGTCGTTGAACTGTCGTATCCTCGTTATGAGTCCAAATCAGGACGAAACCAACGAAACATATCGGATAATAATACGAGATTATCCTTAGGTGTAGGGGTATCAAAAAAAAGAGATAGTACGAAAAAAAGTGTTATCACATCCTAGAAGAATAGGGTGCAATGATCGCTCTTCAAACGTGGTTTGCGATCACGAGACTTATATATGCCGGAGCCGTATATATAGAGGTGCTTTGAAAGCACGTCTCAATCGAATATCTCTTTCGGTGCGGTGATGTCCCTCAAATAAAATCTATGAATGCCTTTGTAGAATGGACAACGCAAAGGAGAGTGGTTAGAGTCATCATTCATAGTGACGGATGTGAATTGTATTGATGTGGGTGTTCCAAAGAAGTGTAGAAAGTTTACATGACAACGCATTAGTCCGCTGCGAAAGAGAGTAGGCTGGCTAAGTCAGAGGGCTTAGCGCCATCACGAGCCTTTATCGCATAAGGAGAAAAAGGCCCCGTGACACTAGCCAATAGAATGGAAGCATGTGTAATCCATTATCTATATTTATTTATTTTTAATAAATAAATCAAAAAACAACCAATTGAAAATGGTTTTCATGCTTTCACGTTGGCAAGCAATTAGGAATTAATTGGATTTATGAATTGAACTTCTTCTTCTTCTTCCAGCAAGCTACGGTGAGAATGAGGAGAAAGAAAACAAAGCTTAGTTTTCATGATTTTTCAAGAAAAGAAACCAAAAAAAAGAGAGAGGAAATGGAAGATAGAAATGGAAAAATTGTTTTCTTATATTTCTAGTCTTCCAAACATGTGTGTGTGTTGGTTTTCTAAGGGTAGAAAACTATTAGATAGCTTATAGAAGCCATGGATGCTTTCTAGATTTTTAAAGATTCCATTGAAACCACTGAAGATATATTGGTGTGTGCATGCTTTCGATGCAAATGGGAAAGCTCATTGCTTGTTCCAAGTAAAGCCCTAAAGGTATATTTGATGCCTTAAGTGTTTAAATTATTTAAACAAATGAAATTTTTAAATACATTGCATAGGTGACCATATATGATCCTAGGATGCTTAGACTAGTTCTTAGCAATTTTCACTTGGTAAGCATTATAGACCTAAGGAATCTTTATTAGCAATTTGTAGCGATTGTCATGTGTAGACCCCACGGTTGAAGGCGTGATAATTTTATTGGTATCAGACATAAAGGTTTTGGAATGATTTTGTAAATGTTTGACTTTGTTTTCAAATTTGTTTAATATGATTTTTTAATGGTTTTGAAAAGTATCCTAGTGGATTTAGTGAGTTGAGTCTTAGATCATGCATCATCACCAATTAGTGTATATAAAGGTATATTCGAGAATTGAACCTTAAGATTCTTTTTGTAGCGAAAATGTCATCGAGATCCGAAAGTTGAAAAGGTAGGCCCCAAAGAGAAATAATTTTCGAGGAGAAAAAACAAGATGAATCATCTTTTGTACCTCAGTCTGAACCTAAGCAAACTAATATACCACCTCCATCTCAGTACCCACTTTCAGGATCCGGGATGCAACCTCCTATAACACCGAAAGCATGGGCGGCATATCTGGCATATTGGAATGCCCAGAATTTTGCTCAGACACAAGGTCAAAGAGGACCAACACCATGTCTATATCTATACCCATACCCATATCCAAGAACTATTACAACTCCAGCAAGAGCTGAGCTGTCAAGACCAGTTCTAAAGCTTTCTAAGCTAATTAAAAAAATTAGTCAACTAGGGAGTGTACCATTTAACAGATCTGCAGATGTCATAGAAGCAAGTAAGTGGTTGAAGAAATTAGAGAAAGATTTTGAAGACATGGAATTAGAAGATAAGTTAAAGTTGAAAATGGCTACTCGATTGCTAGAAAATAGTGTAACTGCTTAGTGGGCTAATGTGCAGGATAGATCAATATTGTCATTATCTTGGAATGATTTTGTTCGAGAACTCAAAGATCAGTACTATACCTCATTCCCATGTAACCAGAAGAAATAAGAATTTCTAAGATTGAAGCAGATGAAAAAAATAGTAACTGAGTATGAAACCCAATTGAGAGAATTAATCGAGTTTATTCCTGAGTTTGTCAATGAAGAAAGCCTTTGTGCTAAGTTTGAAGAGGGACTGAATATCAAAGAAAAGATGGTACTAACGGGTAATCAAGGTCATAAGTAAATGATCCAGGTAATTTCAAGAGCTAAAAAGTTAGTGGGAGAAAGGAAAACTCGAGGAATTTTTCAAAAAAGAAAAGACCTTAGCATCCAAGTGGGATCACCATCTAAGAAAAGCCGTAGTAGTGACTCTTCAAGTAATCCATCATCTCTTAGCCTTCTAGTAATCCTTCTTTCTTCCCACGAGATTCGAATCCATCTAAGTTGGACACATGAACTCCGAGATCGATCCAAGATTCTAATCAGAATCAAATAATAAATCGATGTAAGAACTATGAAAAGTATCATAGTGACACTTGTTGGTTTTCCCCTATGTGTTATTATTGCCAACAGTCAGGCCATATTATAAAGTATTGTCCTATCTTAGTTAGAATGGAGATAGGTTGTTCTTTTACCATAGGTCCATACCCTACTAGCTCACAACAACTGTCGATGGTGCGAACCACAGCTCTAGATAGTCAGAGATTCGAAGTAGGTAATTCTTCTATGATGCAACAGAGTACTCAAAGGACTCGAGGTCAGAGTTAATAGTAGGCGAGGATGTTCGCTTTAAATCAGGGGCAAACCCAAGTTGATCCTAACGTAGAATTTGGTAATTATACTTTCCTTAATTTAGTTGTATAGGTATTTGATTCTGAGGACGAAATTCTTTTAAAGAGGGTAGGTTGTGATACCTTGTATTTTTTAACAAGGATATTTTTGTCATTTTATAAGATGAATATCCGAATATTGTAACGATTGATAGTATTTTAAGGTATAACATGAGGTTTTGAAAGAGTTAGAAAGAGAAAGGAATGTAAATGGGTGTCAAAAATTGAATAAAAATTCGACCGCAAGAGAAATTTTAATATGAAAAGCATTCGGTCGAATGAACCCTTATATTCGCTCGAACGAATGGGTTCGACTAAACGAAAGTGTGGCTTGTTTGACCAAACCAAAAGTCTAAAATTTCTAAGGAGTCAGAAAATTCTCGGTTAAGCAAATAGTCTACTTCGTTTGAATAAAAGAGTGGCCAAAATTTTTAGGGACTCACGAAATCTTCGATCGAACAAAGGGTTTTATCTATTTGAACGAACCCCAATTCAGTCGAATGAATTGATCGAATCGTACGAAAATCAGGTGAAATGATCAATTTTATCCCTTCTAAAAATTTCTTCTTTTATAGTACTAAAAGGCATTTTAGTAATTTCGCACCTATACTATAAATATAGGCTAAATAGTAAAAAGGATCATTTTCCTCTCCTTCTTCCCTTCTCTTCCCCCGTCTCTCTCTTTTCTCTCCCTTTATGTTTCCTTCACTTGATTTTTTGTATTCTAACCGATTAAACGACGATTTCATCTTAAAATCTGTCACTTCTCCATTTTCTTTACATTCTAACAACCTTGTTTCATTGATTTGGGCCAAGAACATAAAGGGAAGAAACTAGGGTTTGAAGTTTAGCATGAGTTTTTGACTAATCGGTACCACATTCGACGATTATAGGTTACTATCAACCTCTTGGTAAGCATATTGTACTCATTTATGCGTTAAAATTATGTATAGAGCAATTTTGTAGTTTCAATTATTGTTCATCCACGAATGATTCGCCCTGTACATTATGAATATTTAAGTTGTAATGCATTAGTTAGGTTGTAAGGAAAATGGGTATATGATTCAATAGCTAGAAAACTCAAATTCAGAGAAATACACTTTGTAATGAATAGTAAAAGCTACTATTTTGCTCAATACCCATTATCCGTGAATTGATTTTAGTAAATAAGATCGAACGATATTAGTTAGATCCTTAATCGAATAAACAATAGGGTTAAATTGATTAACCGATCGAAAAATAGAGGATTGTTATAGTTACAAGAAAGTCGACTAAAAGACTACCGTATTAGAATTTATTCTATTGTGAATTAGCCATAAGTTGAAATTGATCTCGTTTCGAATTACTCGGGTACTCAAAGACTATAGATAATATCTATTAATATGTTACAACTCGTAAATCACAATGAAGAAGTTTTCATTGAACCTTTTATACTTAATTATACATTCTTTGTGAATAAATTTCTTTTGTTTATCCAATCCGAACTGAGTTAAGGTTCATGGATATTAAAACCCCTAAACTCAATTTTTGCTTAGGTTTTTTTATCAGTAAGCTCTAAACTTGTTATCATAAAACTCTTTCATATAACTTTTAATTGTTTTGATAAAAGATTTATGTTTTAGGTATTTATCAAAATCTGATTTAGAACTCGAATTCAAATCGAGTCAACAGAACCTCAAAATCCTTTATATTGAGTTAATGGATCCCATATTGACCATCATTCATATTTCAATATAAACAACACATGACTAAATTGGCTTGTGTATATAAGACATGATCAGTCTCATATTTATAAACCATATGAACTATGTGCATTTATACCGAAAGACGATAATGATGTGTCAGATCAAAAGAACAGTTACTATACTAATACAATCATATTATTAATCATTGATATTATATTTTCTTGTGATTTATCATATCTTTGGTTATATTTAAAAATTATTTTTCTAATTGATAATCCATATTAATATTCTAGTAATATGATTATCATATTACCTGTACTAATATTATTTTATGATATTTATTAGAGACATTCAATGTATCTATGGTGCAATATCAATATAGTTGATAGACTTTTGTAGAAAACAATTTAGATAATTATATTATCTGAATAATTCATACATATACTCTTTTATTAATATAATCAATAAGAAGAAGTTGTGTAGATATATTAATTGAAATGATTTTTTTATTAATAAATATGTATTGTACATATTCAAATAATAACTCAATGTAATAATGTCTAAAAGTGACGATACAAATGATTGTATAGTATATAATATCAATAACCCTGTGGCTTTCAAGTTCGTTAAAAAAATCTTGATGCCCTACTTAAATTAATTACCTAATATTATTAAAGGGTCTGTTACAAAATATTTAAATAGTATTTTTAACCCGTAAGTTAAGGGTAGGATCAGACATATTAACCAGATTTTAATATAAGATAGTTATTGTATTGTTGACCCACAAATTTCTAATCACGTGCTTAGGATGATGATATAATTAAAGTAGTGATGTAAAATAAAGGCTCTAGTCTGTTAACTATAGAAAATTACGTAAAGTTGTCCTCACCCATATATTAAGGTTTTTTATTAACTGTCTTGAACATGTGATTAGAGTTTGATCTTGTAATTTGGTTATTCTTTCAAACATATATAATTAATAAAGGTCCACAATTTTTTTTTTATAGAGTTTCAGGTACTCGAGATTTATTCTCCTCTACATACAAATATGAATCTTTTTTTTTCTAAATTGATGTAAGAAAAATCTATCTTTTATCTCTTATTTTCAAAGACAACACGTTTTGTTTAACAATAAACCATACGGATGATGGAAATTCCATTGAAGGGCTACACTTATTAATCTTGAACCATTTGAGACTTGAGAGTAGAGATAAAGGATAGAGAGCATAGCCACGTCAATTGATTGTATATCACTTGGTGCCAAATCAAAACCTAATGTAGTATAAACCATGGATTTAGACATAGAATGGCCAAGCTCTAAGAGCAAGTTCCAGTCGTAAACCGAACGGTCTGGAACATCAGTATAGTTCATCATCTGGTAGCTACCGATCCACGTGCACGTTGTCTGAACATATGATAGTGAACGACACATATATATATGTCTCAGCAACAATTGTCAAAGATGGAATATAAAAAAAAAATTGTCAAAGATGTCTGTTACTGCTAATCTTCCACGAATTACACTGCAACACAGGCTTCCAGTCTTAGTTGGTGTCTCTTCGTCTTATTCTTCTCCTGCTTTTAAATCTAGTTGTGGGTTTCAAAAGAAGTGTGACAGCAGATTTAAAGCATCTCGCCGTTTGGTGGTTGGTCTGGGAGCTGCGTTTTTGAGTATGGCTGGTAACGTTGCCGCCAATTCTTTCATTGCCTCCGCAAGGCAAAAGGGTGCCATTGAACAGGTCAAGTTCTTGTTTTTAAATGCCCCCACCTCACCACTCTTTTTTGCTTGTTTTCTGCATTTTTGTTTAGAATGTTAAATTGTGTTATTTGGTGGTGTGCTGTACTAGAGTTGGATTTTAGAATTGCAGTCCAATTCTTTATTGAGCTTTGAGCAATTCGACTAAATGTGGAATTTTGGAATTTTGGCAGTGTGTTATGTCAACAATAGATAAACTATAATTCAGTAGTTGATGCAAGATTAGTGCAACTGAATTATCAATTGCTTTTGGTTTAGGTTTATTGTGGGTATGTGCTACGTGCTTTTCTGTTTGGTTGTAAACGCCTTGGAATGTCTGGACTCTGGATCATTGTTGTATCATTTTATTGTTTTTGTCTTTGTAATTCAACATTTTAGATATCTTCCTTATTTTGGGGAAAGATTCTACTTAATAGAAAATCAAATTATAACTGAATGCTCGTCTGTATGTTTTAACGTGCTATTTTGCTAGCGATTGATTTGCTGAACATGTGGATAAACAAGAATGGAGACAACCTTCAATATTGAAATTGTGACCCATCTAATTGTAAAAGAAAATTGCTGCAAAATGACCTTACTCAAGGGTTAATAACCTTCATCCCTGACGATTTTCCATGCTTAACTTTGTTGGCAAATCCATGTGGTACCTTACAATGTTATTTTTCAAACCTAGGAAACCAGAACAATTCTCACAACATATTAACTTTATTGGTTCATGGTGTTTTAACACATCTGCCTTAGGAGCCTAGGTGATTTATGAAGAGCTATCCAGTGGCTTCCTCTTACTAGTTCCATTCCGTACAAAATGAAATCAGTAAATAAAACTATTTTGAAGCATCTATGTCAAGAATCATAGTTTAAGACTTGGGAACAATAATGGAGTAAAGAGAATAATTGGTACTGGCAAAAAAAAAATTCGTGAACAACTTGCTTGATTGAGTTTAATAGCCCAACTTGAGAGTTTGTCATGTTGCTCTCAGATTTCCTGGCCACTGTGGAACCTGAATATATGTTATTGTCTCAATGACTCTACTTTGGCCTCACAGGTACTGAAGAATGTTGAGTGGCCAGAGCAATTCCCCTTCAAGGAGGAAGATTTTCAGCGATTTGATGAGTAAACGCTCTATGCTATTTCTTTTTTCTTGTTTTGGTGATCTTGCATTAAATTCTACACTTTAAGGTTTTTTATCGTGTTTAAGTTTTTGATATTCAAGATACAGCAATTGGTATTCGCAGGACTCCTGATTCAATGTTCTACGAAGCTCCTCGTTTTGTGACACACATTGATGATCCGGCCATTGGCGCACTGACCAAGTATTATTCAGAGGTCTTCCCTGCTAGCAACACTCCTGGAGTAAGCATCCTGGATATGTGTAGTAGTTGGGTATGAAATTCTTAATACTCATCTCAGTGTCTTACGGTGATGCATCTTATATCATCGTAATCATCATGACTGTCTGTGTATTCAGGTGAGCCATTTTCCACAGGGATACAAGCAAGAACGAATAGTTGGAATGGGCATGAATGAAGAAGAGCTCAAGCGAAATCCAGTAAGATTTTCTATTAACTTGTTATGTGTCCTTTCCTACTATTTGTAGACATTTTACATCACCGAACTGTAATTGACATTCAAAAATCCAAATTTATTGTCACTTTAGGCTGATTTTTGCAATTGCAATTTTATTGACTTAATTATTCTTCATTTCCTTCATAGCTGTTATTGGTTGAATGCCAGTTGATGAACATAATACCACATTAGTTATTTTTCTGCACTTAGCTTACCATATGTGTTAACTGAAAAGTATTCCTCCAGTAGGCTATTATTATCAATATGACTTCACAGAAAACATGCAATTTGCTAACAAGAAAAAAAATGCGTATACACTCAATGAAGTACCGAGACCCCTCGCTCTATATACGAGTCCAGTTTAAACCCATGAGCATGTGCATGTTCCTTTGCAGCTTGGGAATGAAAGTCAAGGACTAACATACACATACACAAGTATATAATCTGTCTGAACAAATATTATATGTGAAATCTTTGAGTTGATGAGATTAAAAGTTCATAATAATTTGGACTATTGTCTCTCCAGGTTCTGACAGAGTATATAGTGCAAGACTTAAATGTAAATCCTAAACTTCCGTTTGAAGACAATTCCTTTGATGTCATCACGAATGTGGTATGCACAATTTTGCCTCCTTTTGAATATAATGCAACCTGTGTATGCTCTGGGAATACTACTGAAAAATTGCAGTTCCAATAATTAGTATTTTCTACCCCACTTGCAGAGTTATAACTTGACTTCAACTGGCTACTCTAAATTCATTGGTCATGTTTACAATCACATAGCTGATGATATGTTAAATGAAATTGTGGAGTACACTGTTGTATGATGGGCTCCTCCTTAAGAAAAGACTAATGTCTATATTGGTAGAAGATTGGTAGCAGTCCACAAGAGATTACCCCTGAATTATCCACCATCCTACTTGCCAATGTGATGCCTTAAAGTGCTGTGATTGACTACTTTATATGTGAAATTGTCATATCCATTGAAGATCTAAGAACTGCTTTGAAATGTTTTTGGCTTTTTCTTTACAATTAAAAGGATGCTATTTTACAGATTATATTATATTGCATGTGAGGTCAGAAGTAGATTTATTACTTTTATGTTAGCTTCAAAACTGTTTCTAGTTTAAGTTTCTTATTGAACTCTGTTACAGAAATCTCAGTTACAATCATGCTAATAAAGTTATATTTTCAAATGTTTAATAAGGGAAATGGTTTGGATAACTAATAAATTTATTGCACTTGTCATGATCATGTATCTGATGTTTAAATCCGACAGGTCAGTGTTGATTATCTGACAAAGCCGCTCGAAATTTTTAAGGAAATGTTCCGGATTCTTAAGCCCGGTGGATTAGCTATAATCAGGTGGTATTTTTGTTCACTTCAAAGCAATCAATTCAAGTATGACTACAAACTTTTTGTAGTCTGTAATAGAATCTGATTACGAAAAACAATAGTTTGATGTTGATAAACAATTTCTTGAAATTTCTTTGAAAATTGTAGTTACTTAGGCATAATCTTCTTGTAGAGAATTTCTTAGACAATCAAGTACACGGAAATTAGTTTACAGCAAAACAGCTGTTATTGTTAGAATAAAGTTCCTTTACAAGCTTCATTAAGCTCATTTTGTAAAGATTTTTTTATTAATACTTGGTACTGATTTGCAACCTCAAGTACATTTGGCCTTGGTTATCAGCTTGAATGCATTTTCCTTCTTGATTTGGTTTACACAAAAATACTATAACTTGGTTTCAACCTTCATTCACTCTCTTTTTTTTTTTTTTCTGAAATCTTGCATGTCTGCTTTTCGTTGAATACTTTTAACTTTGTGGAATATGTTTATTACACAGCTTTTCCAATCGTTGCTTTTGGACAAAAGCTATCTCTATATGGACATCAACTGGTGATGCTGATCATGCTATGATTGTTGGATCGTATTTCCATTATGCTGGAGGATTTGAACCTCCACAGGTAATTGATGTCTTAAGTGTTTTGCTCTACTAATATTAATTAGCTGTTGGCACACATGTAAAAGTACTTTGTTTCACATAGTAGTGTCTTGGCCTTTTACCAGTTGATCAACTAATTACGTGAACATATATTTTTTCTGTTGGCAGTGGTGCTGACCTGTAAAGTATTTTTCTGATATTACTTTTTCCCCTAGACTAAAATTTAGATTATGTTGCAAAGGGGTCCAAGGGTATTTTTGATATTGAGGTACTGTCATTAAAAATTAGTGTTTTCAAACATGTTTTTCAACTTTGAAATGGTAGCCAGCAATAGCAAACATTTCCTGCCTACTATTTTTCATGGACACGAGTACACATCTATATGCCTTCATCATTCTTTAACACCTTAACCAATGTTGAGTACAATCTACTGATGGAAACGGCGTTTGATAATCCCACTTTTCCTAATTCTGAACAAGTTGTGTTTATGTATGATATTAAGCGCATGCAAGTTCATAGCTTCATGCATACACATCTAGTTGTTCTGGGTGCCTTAGGTGAGGATAATCCAGTAATGAGGGACTTCTGGACTAATTAGCATTTATCTGCAGGCTGTAGATGTATCTCCTAATCCAGGACGCTCAGACCCTATGTACATCGTTTATTCTAGAAAGGTGTCTACAGCTTAAATCAACAAATTTGCCGATCAGCGACCTCATTTACCTGTTGACTGTCCTTTAATGGCCAAGGGTTCAAGGGTTTGTCAATTAAGCTGAGACATTGAGGTATATGAGATTTTGTTGCTTGCATGGCTAATGCTTACCTTAATTTTGTGATTGTTGAACTGTATCATTTTCAACCTAAATATGTGTAAAAGTCATTTTAAATTGTACATCAAAACAATGAAGAATAACAGAGTTAGCATTTAGATTGAACCTTCTGTCGAAGGGGGAGAGTAGAATCAATGAAATGCTCAATAAGTCATTTGTAGAGACAATACAAAACACACTTTTTGTTCTTTGCTCTGTAATAGCGAAAAATAAGTTATTGTTATCTTGAAACACCAAAACAGCTTATTCCCACCGCACCGCACCCCACAACACATTACTAACAGTGCTGAATTATAATTATTAATTGCCTCTGTATCTAGAATCGATTATTGAGGATTTACAATATCATAAAGCGCTTGCTTCACATTAATATTCAGTCGGTGTTGTCGGTGTCGTTTCTTTTATTTAATGCACATTTAGAGAACTTTTTGTGCAATATGGAAACTCAATATTCTTCAGTCTAAGAAGTTACAATGACCTTCCAAACAGAAGAATCTCAAGCTGGAAAGTAGAAGATAAGAGCAAGATAAGATTCTGTTGTCATTTTAACAATAAATTGAGCACCATAGATTCTAGATAGAGCATAACGAAAGGAATATATGTACAGGAATATATGTACAAGACACCCTTTTAAGAGAACTCAAGAAAAATGATCAAACTATGAAGTGGGATAGGTTTGGATAAATGATTAAGTCCAACCCTGTTTGAATCTGCGGAAGAGGTCCTCAGTTTGGGCATTCTTGAAAGCACTGCAGGCAATTAAGTAGACCCATATCAGAATCACAAGTGCCACAATTAAAATTATATTGGCTTTCCTCCATTCTTTCCTCAGGTTTCCCAACAGACCAGCTTTGCAAGAATTACAGTTGTAGCACAATTGGTTCTGGTCATTGTTCCACAAGTAGCAATCCGCGTCAATACCAGGGTTCATTGGGTTTTGCCAGAGAGTCGGATTCACATAATTAAACCCACAAGCTGTTGGAGGCTTACAACATCCTGACTGTAATACACAAAAATGCAAAACCTTAATTCCAGAAAAAGTAAAGACGAACAGCAAATAAAAGGGAAGATTAAAGCACCCCCACCAAACCATCTTTGCATACATGCCAATTGCCAGAGCTGGCAACCAGAACACGTATTTTACTCTTTCTGAGCAAGGAAAAAGTTATGGCCTTAATTATCCACGGATTAATTGGGGCCTGAATTCGATAGCTTTCAAAATAATTGAGTGGGTAGTTATTACTCTATTGGCACAAAATTTCCCAAATTCATAATGAGCACAGTTTCCATATTCTTAGATAATTGCATATACCCCCACAAACAAACAATGATTCTTGTCTAATTCTTTCTTTAAGTCATGCTGATTTAAGCTATCAATGAAGATTTTGCAGGAAAAAAAAATATATATATAAAGTCGGAGCTAATCAGTTACATCTTACATGCGCAATAAAATATTGATTGATATATGGAAAAAGGGCACATAGCATGTGATGCTTGTTGACCACAAGGTAAAAAAATAAAACCCCATATTATGATATTAAATATCAAGGTAGATCCAATAAATTTTTTCAAGGTAGAAGTGGGTCCCAACTTAGGAACACCAACCCAGTCCTGTATTGATCTGATCCAGAGACTTCCCAAGATCAGTCGACGGTCTGTTCTACGTCAAATCACAAACACTAACTGGAGATAAACAATTCAAAGTTCATTATCCCTTGACTCTTAACAGCAACCAGTGAGAATGTGACACATTTTCGAAGAATAACGTCTTGCAAAAATTGGGAAAGGAATTGAATTTGATTATCTATGAACAGTTCGCGGTTTGGATGCTTTGATAGAAATGATACCCTATGTTTATCAGTAAAAATTCCCAGATGTAAGAATTCTAAACTTTCAAAGGTAAAACCAAGTAATTTTGAGATCTTGCAATATCACAGACATGTCGTAATTGGAACTTTAAGAGGACAGACAGGAGAAGAGAACATGCCTGAAGAGGAGAGAGATGCGCAGCAAAGAATTGATCCGCGGTTGCATATTCTTGATTAAGCCTTGAACAGACATCAGTATCAACAAGACAAGCTCTAATTTTGTTCCAACTCTTAGAATCCACCACATGATTTCTCAGCCAACTCGAATACTTTTCAAGCCTGTACTCCTTATACCCTCTTCCAGGCACATCATAACTCCCATCAGGCCTCGTTACAACAAAAGCAAATATGAGTACAAAGAGAAGGAGAGCAATCAAAATGGCCATGCAACAGAGATAGAAGGCCAAAAGGGTCTCCTTGTACCAGTAAGCCCCTATAAATCCACAAAGCGAAACCAAAAAGATGAGAAATCCAAGGATTACAACAGGCCATCGAAAGAGATGGATGCATTCATTGTCCGGCTTGGAAGCCAACCATATGCCTGATGCTATTATAGGTATTGAGCACAGAAAAGCTATGAAGTTGAGAATTGCTGTTAAGTTGTTGGCTACTCCCATACTCAAGTCTCAGTGAACTGAAACGAATTTTCTGTGGGTTATAGAAATGGAAACTGCAAGGAGATGGAGAAAAATGGTTGCTAGATATGATGAGTTGTTGTTGTTGTTGTTTTGTGTGTGTGTGTGGGGAGGGGGTTGGGTTTTTTTTGTTTTCACTTGGTGTCTGGTGCGAAATTAGAACCTGTGATACTGAATAATGATATAGGATGTAAGAGGCAAAAGGCTCTTTACTTGGTTGTCTTTGTGGAGAAAGTGGATAGGAGCGCTCCTCGTTTGGCTAAATGGGGATAGATTAAATGGAAGTAAGTATAATTCATAACTTGTCAAAGAGAAAGTTTGATACTTAATTAAAACTAAAAACAAACTCAAGTGTAAAAAATGCCAAGTCACTTGGTTTTTTGTTTTTCCATGTTCTCTCTATAATAATTAAAAAAAAAGAATAATATTAAAAATAAATTCTTTTTATAAAAATTATTATGAATAAACAATAAAATAAAAATATTAGTTAATGTAAATTCAAAACATTTACATATAAAAAAACTTGTATTTCTAACATTATTGTTTATTTTAAAATAAAATAATAAATAAGAATAATTTTAAATATATTAAATTTTAGATTTAAAATGTTTTAACATTATTTAATAAATAATTATGAGCACATAAGTCATAAAAAATTTACAAAATTTTATCATTTTCTTAAAGAAAGAGGACTTGAATTTCTTCTCTAATATAATTATTTTTAAATTGGAAAGCATGTGCCATGTGTCATCTTATCATCTCATTAAATACAAGTGTAGTGAATCCTCTCCTTTGATTTTCTTTGAGTTTTAAATATTAAAAACAGCACAACCGATTATTCCATGTTGCATTGAAGAGTCCAAGCATTACTAAGTGACAGACTTTTTCTTAAAAGATTAATTAACATATTTAAATTAATTAGTTTTTTTAAATATATAAAAAATATATATATAATTATTGTCATGCTTTCAAGGCATGTACGCACGTGCCACCTAAAATGCCGCGGCTTTGCCAATGGCGGTGCCGTGTGGACCGTAGCCTCCCCTGTTTAAAAAGGCTGGAATTTTGAATACGCACGTACTGATGTACTCATCGACCATGGATACACCAATAAGATGCAAGTTCACACGTGTCATGAATATGCGCTCTGATATTTGGCCCGTTTCGAAACGAGGTTTAATTTTAACCTAAACTTCTCCTAAAATACACAAAAACTTTCCCGCCTTTTTTTCCCGGACTAAGTGTAACAGAAAATTCTTCAGCTTCTCAGTCTTCACTTGTTTATCAAAACAAAAGGCAAATGGAGTCATGGATCCCACTGATGGACATTTTTCTCAACAATCCTACACCAGAAACGGAAGCATCCCTCTGGATACAAGAAGTTTTCGGTGAAACGACGTCGTCAAGCTCAACCCCGATCACTACGAGCTCTTTCATTGCTCTGCTCACGAAACCCTGCAGTGTCACTGTCAACCATTCATCTTCTTCGCCCACCATGAAAACGTGAGTGCAGAGGTCGAGGTTAAATTAATTTTCCTGGTTTTGACAGATTAAATACAATACATGCAAATCTTGTTGTTTGGAAACTTTCAATAAATTCGCTTTCATAAATTTTTTAAACAAATTTTGGTAATTCAGAGAAGTTTGTGATAAATCTTGTGTAGTTTCACCATTTTGTTAGCTAGTGACTGATGGTTGTTATTGATTTGCAGGGTTATGTTTATACACACTCTACCCGGGTTTGTTCAGTCGCGAATTTTATCGTTCCTTACTTTTGAGAATAAGAGATTTTGTGGGCGTGAGTTATCTAGGTTGGCCAGGGATGTGATGAGTAATGAATTGGGGTGTGATTTTTGGGTCAAAAGAGCTGCACGGAATCTGCTAGACACATTATCTGATTCGAATTATGTGTGGATTTCTGGATTGAATTTAGATTCTGAGGAACAAAAAATTGGTGAAGAGTTTGAGTCTCTGCCAGGTTGGATTAAGGACTCAGTGAGTTGTGATAATGATTTACTTCTTCCTTGGCTGCCTATATCAATTGACGAACTGAATTCAAGAAAATTTTCTGGTACTTATGAGATTGAGGAGGAGGTGGAGTCAAGTGAAGCTGGAGAGAGTGCCGAAAAGGAAGCGAATCAAATTGAGATTGATTGTCCTATGAACGTTCCACTACAAAGGGAGATCGAGATGGTGGCCAACGGTTTGAGAGAACAAATTATGAACTTTGAATCTCGTTTTAAAACCGTAGGACTAGCGGATGAAATACGCCAACTTTGTTTAGATAAAGGAGGGGATTCCTTCGTGGTTTTAGGTTTAGTTGAACCTTGGAAAGCGGATGACGAGACTGCTTCCATTTTGATTTCTCATTTATCAAATGGAAGTGAAGATGAGCTTGTTTGGCCAAGTCAGGTTCTTTCCTCGGTTCTCCTTCCCAAGTTCTTGGTACTTGAGGAACCAGCATCTCGTGTGCTTGTGAGTTCATTGATAGAGTACTGCAAGGTCCATCAGAGGGCTGCTGTGTATGCTTTGTTGGTTCCGTTGATATTGCGAAGCGAAGGTATCAACAACCCGATTTCTGATGTGATGACAAGGATTGTGAGAGAATGCTTGCATCCAGCTCAAGTTTCAGCCTTCTTCCAGAAACTGCTTTGTGGAGAAGAAGATGAGAGGAGATTCATTTGTCTTCCATGCCACCAAAGTCTTATCTCCAACGAATTGGTATGGACAGAATCATTATTTACCCTATTACAAAACATACTGAATCATAATGTTCATTTCACTCAGGATTCTGTTGATTGTCTTGTTTATCGAGTTTGGGAATTGGCTGAAAGGTTCACGAAATCTCTGAAATTTGGAAACTTTTTACTATGTTTGGTCAACAAATGTGCACCATTGTTAAGTTCTCACAAGCTTCAATTGATTGAAGCTGTCGAGAACACAAATACTATTGTTACTAAATCCATATTATCAAGATTGTCTCGTTTCTAGCGATAGAACAATTTAGATCATGTATGTTGTTTTGCAGTGGAATTAATATGAGAGAATATACAAATTGCACAACTTGTCAGCTGTCACCTGTAAAGTTGAAGTATGATGTATAATTGTTTTGATCATTTCTTGGCTATTGCTACTAAGGTTCCGTTCTATAAGGTGACTGTAATTATAAGGAAACTCTTGATCTTTTCTCCTTACAATTATTAGTCCTTATGTTGTTTGAAATATGACAGATCAATAACTATGATTATTGTGTTCAAAGAGTTAATTGTGTTGTCATGGAATTTTCTAACTGTTTCAGTAATCTTTTCCCTCGTGGCGAGACTAGTGATAATTCTTGTTACCTGCTGAGATTGAAAATACTTGTAGTTTTGTTTCAAACTGAAATCTCTTAACTCAACTAGGTTTCTGCTGTTCTATGGATAGCCTGCTCTCGGGCGTCCTTGGTTACTTTCAGTACATTATTTTGTCAATTTGATAAATGTGGGTCCATACCTTACATTGTTTTTTCGCTGTGAAATGGGAATTCATATTGTCAAATATGCAAAAAGCTTAATTAGTAAAACTTCGGTGATGTATTCTTCAACATATTTAAAGGATAAACGAAGGAAGCATAAGTGTCATTCGTTATCTTTTTTGGAATTGAACATGATAACTCTTGGCTGATTGACTAAATAAAAGTACATATTCTTATGTAATTGAACAACATAACTCTCAAATATTCTGCTGTAAAACCATAACAAGTAACAACATCAAACTGAAAAAAGTAAATGCGTTAAGTATCAATTATTCAAGTTTAGTAGCTATGATTTTAAGAAAGGAGACTATTGTGTCCATTGGCCGTTCCTTTCATGGATTCAAATCTAGGGGCCTTGTCTGAGAACTTTGTGGTCTGATAAAGCTTTAGGTAATCTTGAAAACTGTAGTAACTGGGGTATAAGAGTTTGGGAGCAGGAGAAATAATGGCATCGCCAGAAGGATTGTAGAATGTTGCAATTGAAAGTCTGCTTCCACTCTTATCAGCCATGACACGGTGCAGTGCACTTTGGTACCTTCCATTACTTAGTACTTCCACTTGGTCACCCGTGTTCACGAAGATGGTGTTGTTTTTGGATGGTGGAATCCTCACCCATTCTCCATCTTTTAAAAATTCTAGCCCTGGAACTTGGTCATCTTGGAGCAAGAGGATGATTCCACCGGCATCTGTGTGTTCTCGAAGTCCTCTCACAAGCTCTGGATGAGAACATTGAGGATATTTTGCTATTTTTGTCCCCACAGAAGGACCCTTTTTTCCTGTGAATGTCTTTTTAACGTAATCTTTCTCCAAACCAAGATTCTCACACATCAGCTCAGAGAGCTTCTCTGCTAGATTAATTAGTTGAGTAATGTATTCGTCCATTGTTTTGCTGCATTATGCATTACATGTAACTGAGTATAAGGAATCATATTATTTTGAATGGTTATATTACATTATTGTAAAAGTAATTCAGCATCACATCGACTCACCAGAAATCCTGGGGCAAGTTTTCAATGTGGTTGATGTTAGAGGATGGACGATGCCAGATGAAAAAGCTGCTTTCCCAGTCTATATCGCTTGTCTTGTCTTTGTTTCTCAAGCTTTTAGCTATCTCTGATTTGTAGAAACTTTCCTTCAAATTATCCTCATAGTGTGAGTTCACCAGTTGCTTCACTTTCTCCATCAACTTTTTGTCTACTCCATGGTTCTCAACCTGCAGATAATAGTAGGCATTGATACTATTAGAATGGCATTTATATTATTAGAACGAAGTATCAAAGAAGTATGCAATTGAAATGAAGAACATCATCTCATCTATTCTAACCTGGAAGAAGCCCCATTTCTCACAAGCTTGATGCAGAAGCGCCATTGTATTCTTCCTATTCTGGCCTTCAAGCTCCTTAAAATCTATCAAAGGAATCTCCATGCTTTTTTTTTCTGTATTAGATTGTGAAGATTGGTTAACTCACAGGGGTATTTATAGGCTTAAGGGGTTTGCATTATTTATTTATTTATTTATTCTTTTACCCTTTCTGTATATTAATTAGGAGCAGTTAGATTGAAGCGGTGCCGTTGGTAGTTAAAATTTAATTCTAACATCTTTGCAAGGAAAATTCTTTGGAAACCTTGGAAAGAGCAATGACAAAGTAAGCAGTCCAAGTTCATCTCATGACCAACCATGTGAATCTTTGAATTTTTTTTTCCCTGATAAAATTAGTCAATCATGATCTCTTCTAAAGGAAGGCGGTTTTCTTTCATTTTTCTATGGAAAAGTTTCTCTTAATGTGGATTCTCGCCCCTAGTAATTCCCATCATGCTGATATGCGTGACAAATGGCATATTTTTATTAGCAGGTAATTATGAGTGGTTACTTTATATATATATATATATATATATATTTATATTGGTTAGGAAATCATCAGTTTAAGCAAAACTAGGGGCTGTGCAGTTTGGATTGGTAATGAATGAGTTGTTTTGAAGCAGCCTAGAAGAAACAGGGGGAGGAGGTAGGTATCTGTCCTATAGAGATCTACCATTGAGCAAGTTTGGCTTGAAGCTGTCTCAATTACATAACATTATCCATTTGTTGATCTTTGTCATTCATTATGCATCGCTTTGCTGGTTTCATTTGTTTTTAACTTTCACTTTTACAATACAACATGATTTCTAATAGATTGATTTGAATCCATACTATATTTGACCAATTAAACCGATTCATTTTTAATTGTTGAATTGCGTATTATGTTTACGACAACATCCTCCATTTTTACTGTTGAGATTGTAGTTGAGAGTGTCCATAAGCAAAATAGGGCTGGAGATTCAATATATATGCATCTTTGTGAGACAGCTTCTGACTTTCCTGTGTTCAATGGTCTAAACAGTATCTTAAAAAGAGAGTATAATGACATTCCCAAGACAAGAGTGCATCTAAGCTGAGCAGAGTCTAAACTTCAAGGTAAAGGTATTCAAAACCCCTTAACCCAAAATCTACTTACATTTACAAGCAACTTGATCCTTTCCGGCTGCGAAGTTAAAGGTACCTTACCTCTTTTCTGAAGAAAATTTTCTAAAACATGTTCTTGCAGACTTGAGGCAAGGAATCATGTTAGTCAAACTAAATTAATCAAAGACACCACATGCGGTTACTAATGACTGAATATGAATGAGATCATATTCATATATATACCGTTTATTTCTCAAGTACCACTATCAGAGCACCACATACATTAACTATTATTCTAAGTAATTAATACAATACATGATTATCATTAAATTATGTAGGAATTGTTAATATATTTAGAGAGTAAGGTTGAATTAAATTGTATATATTTTTTTATTCTTAAAATTATTTAAAAATTAAATAAATAATATTTATTTATTTAAATATTTTAAATATAAATTTATCAAACGAAATGAAATAAAATAAAAATAATTAAATATCTGAAAATCTAAATATAATACTAATTATAATAATTTATTATTTACGTTAATTATTTGAATATTTTCAACATCAATTAGTTAAATAAAAATAATTAAATATTGAAAAATTTTAAATTTAATAATATTTTTAATAAATTATTATTTATAAATATTTTTATTATATTTATATTATTATTCTTTATTTAATTGCCCCTCGGAGGCTTTGACGTAACTTGAATAGGGGATCAAAACCTAGATTTGTCAGGTAAATTTCGCACCCATTCAATCTTTTTATAATAAGAAAAAAAATTTATTTCATAATACTTATAAAATATTTTTATTATAATTATTTTATTATATTTTAAATAACTAAATTAAATTAAATTAGATAATTTACATTAACTCACGGGATAAAATTATCCCATAATTGTTGATATAATATGATGGTTTTAAGATAGTTTTAGATGGTAGTCACCACTTATGCAATCCCAGTTTTTAACTTCTTTGAACATAAGATTGGGATAATTTTATCCCAATCCCTATCTCAATCTTAATTCTAAGCCGCATACCAACCAACCGTAATATAATAAATGGCTGCAGGGCCTCCTTGGTTATCTGCGTTCTTCAGTAAAGTAAGGAAACAATTTCATAAATGTGTTGGTCAATGCCATGGCAAAGCCTTTTGGGTTCCATTCCATCACATTAGTGGTGAGAGGAGACAGTTACAGGGAGTCAATTTAGTTTTTGTGAAATTAAAGTAACAAACAAATATACATAGATATATGATCTACATACCTTACATTAATCTCACAAATATTATCCTGACACACTATAATATTGAATTTCATAAACACGTTCTAATTAATCTTTTATTAAAATATAGTATTAGAACAAAATTACAAAAATTTTAAAATATATCTCTGGTTATTAAGTTTTTTCGAATTTGGAGACGAATTTGAGAAGCTTCTATACCTTTCTGAACTTCAATTTGATGGTGTATTGTTCTTAATAAGTTCAACAAGCATTAGGATCTCAAAACTATCCAATTTATAAATTTCTCCCATCAAAAAATTATAGAAAGTTATTAAACATGGGTGGGTAGTTTTCATGGATCATAGGTGGTTTGTAAACTGTCAGAAAATAGAAATCAAACCGTCACCACCATAGGCCACGATCTCACATTCTCCCACTTGGCTCATGTATTTTTATTATAAGAAATATGATATATGAATCATAACGATAAGTCCTCTAATTTTGAGTACTATCTTCCATATATCACAATATATCATATCTCTTAAACACTCACCCACTTAACTTAATGAATAAACCTTATATTTATTATAGGTCCAAACTTAATGATATTTGTCATGAACAAATGTGTACTCAAAGAAAATTAAATATGAACAAATATCTCAAATTGAGTTTCATTAATATTCATTCTTACAATGAAATTATATAAAGGAACCAAGTCCCATTCTATCTCTATGATCCTTAAATTTTACTGGAGGCATGCCTTTAGTTAAAGGATCAGC
>JAVXUL010000016.1:5888461-5901852 GCA_035590515.1 Trichilia minutiflora | reverse complement strand
TTTTTTGTAAAAAGTCTTTTTATTTAAATGTGTTTGGTACAGCTTTTGACAAAAAGAGATTGAGAAGCAATAAAAAAACTGGGCCAAACAGGCACTTAGACATATTTTCAAGTAATAGATCAAAAATAATATTACTATATTAATAAACCAATGTAATAACCAAAGTTAGAAAGCCTACAAACATTATTCCCATAGAATTTCACTTTCAATCGGAAAATTTCATTTTCAACTCATTATGAAGAGATCTCAATTAAAATTAAAAAAAAATAAAAGATATTACACCTAAGGAAGAAATAATTATTTTTATTTTTTCCTAATTAACTATGATTAGAATGCGAACAAATTTATTTGAACTGAACATACATAGTTCATTAGCTATATTATTTAATTCAAAATATATATACTTTATCAAATCGAATTTTGAATATCCCTACATTGGGCAACAAGGTTAAAAGGGAAATTCAAAATATAAATTAAAATGTCAATAGCTACTAAAGAAGATTATAATCTAAAAATCTCTATACAGAGTAGTTTTACTTTTAGGGACCCAAGTTCAGAAAGGATTAATGGAACATTTGGTTACAGAGAAGGAGACCACCTGAATTAATTCTCTGCTTTTGCCTCAATCTTTCCAGCAGAAAATCTTCCTCTTTCTGAAATTTGAGATACTCATCTACATAAAGGCATAACTTTGTTTTCCCATTTGGCAAAAACTGAAACTGGCTTTGGCAACCGTCAATATGTCCATATTTACTACCTACTTTATCTTCTCCGAAATTTATGGAAGATCCATCAATCACCCCAGGGCTCCAACTCCCGTGACTGCTGGTGGAATTATAACTTAAATCTTGTGCAGCTGATTCCTATTACATCAGTTCAAAAACAAGAACAGTGTGAGAGAATGAGTAAAAAAATTATTAAGCCCAGTGTGGATTTGATTTTATTAAAAATACCTGAGAAGTATCCCAAAGTTTAGTTTTCGGAGTGGCATGTGGCTCTGTCTTCGTCTTGCAAGATTGTGGAGAAGCATCATTAGTAGTCTCCCACTGCAACCAAGGTAGCACAACCCCATCCATTTCAACAGGAAAAGGCTTAGATATTGCTGGACTAGGAAATGTTTCGTTCTTTGTTATTCCTCCGAGAGTTGAACTTGCATCACTCCTTTCTCCATCTATCGATGAAATATCTGTATCTTCAACATTTGAAATGAAGTCTTCAATATATTTTTCTGCCTCTTCAGTTAATCGCTTAGACATCCTATTTTTGTCATTGCTTCTCTGGAAAAACAAATAGCATGCATTAATTAAAAAGCCTAAAGAAAAAATTGTTTGCCAATCCTGCAAAATCTGGCAGAGGGCAGAAAGATGGGCACCTTTCTGGCTTGTGATGGGCTTTCAACAACCAAGTCCTTCGAATCAGGAAGCAATTCCTTCACAATCTTAGAAAGTTCCCTACTGCGATGTTCCTCCAACACTATTTGATCTAACAGATCTTGTTTACGCTTCTCTGACTACAATTCAATAAATAATTTATATAAGTTAAATAAAACCAACATTTTGCCAGCTTAGAAAGTGACAACTCAAGTCGTGGAAGGTAAATGATCTTCCAGCATAACCAATAATCAAAAGGTTATGTTTAAATGCTAGTTGAAGAAACAATTCAAAAAGCGCTTCACGAGTAAAAGATAATGGCTGATGCTCTTTTTAATTTTTCAATTTTCTGAAAGTTTTATTTCATCATAGAATAATTGTAAAAGTACAAAAGCTGGTAGCAAAAAGAGTGTCTCCCCTATCAAACCCTGGGTGATAATGACTAATTGAAACTAAATGACATTCAAAATGAAAATTATAAATGAACAACCTCAATAAGGATACGTGTAAGGACTAGTTTGGCAGACTGGAATAGCAAGCCACAATTAGCCTTTTCATACCTGCTCTAGTTTTGTTGTGTAATTCCTTCTGATAGTAGAAAAAGTCTGAAGAGAATTGAGATTTTTGGACTGCAAACAAGCATCATTTGTTTTTGTTTTTGTCATTGCCTGCATAAGAAGCAAGGAACTCTAACAATGTTAATGGACAAAACAGAGGATGTAATGTATTGATGAAAAAAAGCAGGTTCAGTGGGCAGACTTGTTCAAGCTCCATCCTTATCTCTTCCACAGCGTGTCTAAGTTCTTTCCGCATCACATCATACAACCCACCATTCAAATCATCCCCGGTGGGATGCTCGACCTGAAGCAAAAGAAAGACAACAAGAAGTGAGATATGCAGATTAAGTGATCTGAGGCCAGTGCTCATTGCATAATTTTCATTTTCTACAAAATATCCAACCTTCTTCTGTGCATAAACTGCTCGTATTGTCCTCTCAATTCCAGTTTTGCTGCATTGAGTATCCCTACCTTCGTCATCAGTTAGGGCTGAAGATTGGCTCTGGAAGATCCGTAGACAAGTTAAGTTTGGTTAATTCTAAATCAAATCCAACAAAAAGGCTCTCAACAACATTAGAAAAACTTTTATAAGGAAACTGAAAAAAAAAAGGACAATGAAGGTCAACCTAAATTTTAACTGCACCCTGTTTGTGGGTTTCTTTCTTTATAGAAAAAACTGCAATTAATCACTTGCCAAATGAACTACAATGAAAAAACGTTACAAAAAAATTTTGTAGAAGAAAGGAATGATGCTTACCGAATAGCCATCATTGTACTTCAAGTCTTTTTGGCTTACAGACCTGCTAAGTGCTGGTCTATTATTTGGACCTGTAGACCTATGTGATAAAGGCATCTGACCATGACCACCAATTTTATTCTCCAGACTAGAATGATTGCTCAAATGCTGAGAATGATCTCGATCAGTCTGCCATTTACAAGAAGGCCACAAGCAAACAGATTAAACAAACAAACAGTAATCAACAGTTCATTTGTAGCTAGCCAAAAACAATCACGTTACAGTCTCATCAAAGGATGATTCAATTTACACTCAATCAAAGTTTTCCAGTGAAAAAAGAGCCAAACTTTCGAGCTGATCACAGCACAGATGCTACCAGGAAAACAGACAATCCTTCAACAGGGTGAAAAAAAAAAAAGTCATGGCAACAATGAATGTACTATAAGACATGCACAACCATCAAGACATCATTAGAAAATAACATCTTCCTCCAGTCAATAATTTGTAATTAATGTGAAAATTCAATTAGCATCTGTTTCCAAGATCATAAATCATTCATGTGCAAGTACTTAGATACATATACAACAAGCAAATTCATTATCTGCAAAGCCTTTTGTAGTTAAAATGTCTAAAGATAATTCTTTATTTTCTTGTTGATAGGGTCTAAAACTATCTATCTATAATAGTAAATGTAAAAAAATGAGCATGTAATTCTATTTATGGATGGAAAACACAGATATTCAAAGCCAATCCTTTGTTTAAACAATCCACTTAAATTGACATTTTGTTAAAGAGAATTGAGAAAATGAAATCTCCAGCGCTGTCAATAAGTGGATTGTCATAACGTATATAAATGTTATTTGGTATGTGAATATCTTCCCATTCTGGCACAAGTACATCGATAAAACTAGAATTTGACAGATGAAATCAGTTAATTTAATTAACAAAATTAACCAGGTGTCTCGTAACGTACTTAAAGCACTGAAAATTTCTCTATCCGAAAGCTAAGAGCATTTGAAATCGTTAACAAATTAACTAGATTTGAAGCATATTTATTTAACACAAAATTATCATTTATCAAACTAATCAAACAGCAAAAGGAAAATCCTGTAAAGAAAGAAAACAATATCCGAAATACTCAAATCAAAATAAAGCCTGAAAAATTCACCTCAGAATCGCTAATCTGATACCGAACCACGGAGACCGACCGTCTCCTTCTCGAATTATTATTGTTATTATTTTCCGGAACTCCCTTTCCTCCCCCAGAAGAACCATGGCCATTACTCTTAGCTCCCTGCCTCGAAACCGACCTCCCTCGTCTCACACTCCCTCGGCCACCACTATCCCTATCGTCATTTCTACCTCTGACGTCATCCGTTCTGGAGGCCAACCTACCTCTATCACCGGAGGAGTCAAATAGCTCAATTGCGAGATCGTCAAGGCTGATCTCCGGGAAACCCGATCCTCTCACCGTGTTGACAAACTTCCCTCTGGGAGCGTCGTCGGAAAAGCCATCTTGGGTTTGCGTCCGTCGCGAGAATCGGCTTAGGCTCCTTGAACGTCGGTGAGCTGTGGAGTTCCGATTGTTGGAGTAAGAGGAGTCATCGGTTGTGGAGTTAGTAGAGTTTCCGATAGACGTTCTCCTCGTCGTAGATTTAAAGGCCGACGTTGCCATTTTCAGTAAAGAAAAAGAAAACCGGTAGAGAATCAGAATATTTTAAAAAATCAACAGGTCTGCACAAATAAAGTTTGGAAATGTGGAATAATTAGCGTTTAAATGTGATGGTTTCGGGTATTTGGTTTGAATCAGAGAATTAAATGTATTCATATGGATAGTAAAAGAGAGAAGAGAGAGAGAGAGAGAGAACTATCTCAGCTCAGGCAGGAAGCGCACAGTGTGAAGTTTAGGTTTGGCGGAGTGATCGAAATTTGGGGAAATTTGAAAAATTGAGCATCGAGGATTGGTCATGCAAGTAAGAAGGCGGTTTAGCCCAAGATTTTAATTGGAAATTTCGAGTCTACCATTGACCCACTGTTACTCCCGAGTTTGGCATTTGACTATTTGTTCTCCGTCTCGCTCTTGTTTTGGTATTAAATTTTTCAGAAATAGTTAGGATTGAGTTGCCGTACACAGTTACGGAGTTTAGTTTTTATTTCTATTTCATCGCCACTGAATCTGAATATTAAGGAAAATATAAATAAATTTTATTAAAAATTAATATTATTAAATATATTTGATAATTTTAATTCAAAACCAATTAAAAGCCAGGTTATAATAAACACATCTGATTCTCGATTGAATGTTTAAATTGTACGAACATTGTCACTCTAGTGTGTATTGTATATTTTCATTGATCACAGGAGTAACGTTACAATTTTAATGATACCGCCTTGATACGAATTTTAGTACATATAACATATCACTGGATATAAAAATATTGAAATTGAATTGAATATTACATAAGTTATACGATTTTTTTTTTTTTGTGTGTGCGTGTGGGTGTGGGGGGTGAAGGGTAGGAGGGATACGTAAAATTTAAAGTTCAAAATTCAATAGCCTACAACCGGTATAGGCATCGTACATTTGGGTGGCCTTGTACATTTTCTTCGCAGTTCGATTCCATTACCAAGTAAACTGACTTCCCCATAGTAACCGTTTTTATCATTTAATTTTCGTACTTTCCCACCCACAACACATATAACGCACCTTCCAAACTTTTAATCATTTTCATTGGTGCAAGATTTTCTCAAAACAAAAAATTGTCGATTAACACAAATCACCTCCTTCCCTCCCCACAAAACAGCTGATTTTCAGAGACGCGCCGTTTCGCTGGCATTAAAAAATTATAATTTCCTCCCGTACTGGCTTTTAGACCGAGGCTAGAGAATCATTATTAAAACTTGGAAGAGAAAATGAAATAAGGAGAACAAGTCTTCAATGCTACTCCATGAAAATTACAAAACCAACGGTGCGATGATTCAAGTTTTTTAATGAACACGATGGACACCTTGGGAGAACCACACGACTCTGCTCGAAAACTACAAAGCAAAGCAACGCCCACCAGCTTTTGATATTGTCTCAAAAAAAAAAAAAAAATTATTTAAGCTGAGCGACCTCTTATCTATAAAGACAAAAGTTACCACACTTGGCAAAAGCGTATATTTAAAGCCAGGTAAAGACAAGCGTAACTTAGACGCTCTTTGACATGTGAACAATCAGATCAACCACCCGGGTACTGCAAAACCAAGTAGAGATTAGAAACAGTTAGTTATATAGAATATCACAGCCATATCAAATCAATTAATAGTCAACTGAAAATTTCAAAATGCTTTCTCAATGCCATATCAAATCAATTATAGCTAAAAATCAATTATAGCTAAAAATCATTTAGCTATAGCAAGAAATTGGATACCCATCCAGCTATTACAGAAAAGGCCAGATTTTGTTGTCAGAATTTTTACCTGTAGCCCCATTCGTTGTCGTACCATGAGACAATCTTCACAAATTTCTTGCTCAAAGCAATACCAGCCTTGGCATCAAAGATACTTGACCTGCAGATTTTAACAGATATTGAGTCAATCCCATCTAGTCATTTTCTCTACGGTAAAGAATGGTACTAAATGTGTTTCTGCATATTTCTTGATTATGGCCAGCAACCAAACACCATATACACCAAAATATTTGTATCCCATAAATAAGAGCACACTAGCTCAACTTCCACCCCACAAATGATAAGAATAAAACAAAAGCTGCATGTCTTGAGAGAAATCACTGATAACATGCTTTTCTAATTTCCATTCTTACCTGCTGTCACCCAAAAAGTCGGTAGAAACCACATCTTCCTCGGTGTATCCCAGAATACCCTTTAGTTTCCCTTCAGACTCGGACCTGAGAAACATGCACAACAAATTAGATTTAAGAGTGTAGTAAAACCGCAAAATAAGCAACACAGCAAACCACAAACATCGTTAACCACGAATTTGAGCACTTAATAAATTTATTAAAATCCTGTGTCCCACTCAACACCTAAAATTTTAGACCACTTTATCTGCAGAAAATCAATATAGAACAGCATATTGTCATTACTTGATGGCAGCCTTAATGTCATTGTAAGAAGCTTCCTTCTCTAGTGTGACTGTGAGGTCAACGACAGACACATCGATAGTTGGTACACGGAAAGCCATTCCAGTCAATTTGCCATTCAAAGAGGGCAAGACCTTCCCCACAGCCTGATTTTGACAGACATTCATGAAAGAACAAAATTAGAATCCAGATAGCAAATAGACTTAACGAAGATGACACCCAATAAAAAGGGCAAATCACCATAGATAAACAAGAGTCGAGAGGGTCTTAGTACATTTACAATAATATAACGATGCCTTGGTCACTGACCAACATAGTTAATGACATTGGCATGCATTGATCTTGTGCTCAAAAAGACCCAATACGGCTTCGTCAAACTGGTAACAAATAACAGAATACAGAATGTTATTCCATAAACTCTTACCTTAGCTGCTCCAGTACTTGTAGGAATGATGTTGAATGAAGCAGCCCTTCCAAACCTCCAGTCCTTCATTGATGGGCCATCAACAGTTTTTTGGGTGGCTACAGAAAATAAAAAATATATATATAAATAAGCATAATATATATATATATATATATATATATAACACATGCAAAGCAGCCATTAACCAATCAAGAGGGGTACGAAAATTTTGATCAACAATACCAGTTATGGAGTGTACGGTGGTCATCAGGCCCTCAACAATGCCAAACTTGTCATGGATGACCTATAAATGAATACAAGCAATCAAGAACTAAACACCGAATCAAGTTCTGGCCACAGAGCAACGTCAATAGTGCACCTAAAAATACAAAAAGTATATAACCAAAGAACCTTAGCAAGGGGAGCAAGGCAGTTAGTGGTGCAGCTAGCATTGGACACAATGTCAAGTTCTGGCTTATACTCATGCTCATTAACACCCACAACAAACATTGGGGCATCCTTGCTAGGGGCTGAAATGATGACTTTCTTAGCACCACCCTGATAACAAACATCAACTTTGTTCAGATTATTTAAGGAAATAATAGAATCAAAGAAAACCTCAACAGCTACTGAGAGTAAAAGTATCAAATACCGCAACAACAGGATCACAACCACCAAAACATGTCCACGCATAAAAAGTAGCCAAAAGGGTTCTTTTTCTTTTTCTTTTTTTTTTTTTAATTTTTCGTAGGTTCATAACCTACTTTACTTTATCAAAGTAGTATGAGAAACCGGACTGTCTAGAATTATACAAAGAATCAATGTGATTTTCCAGGAAGCAGTCAATCGTTAATACGCAGATTTCACAATAGAATCTGGATTATAAACTTGCCGTACAATGGAATTTCTAACTCCTAAAAGTCTCAATGAAATCAAATCACTGGAAGTGAAATGTCAATTCAATTATAAGCGGGTGACTAGTTCATAAGCAAGTGGGTGGGTGAGTGATTGGTTGGTTGGTAAATTTAGTTGCCAAGTAAAAGTGAGTGTTTACCATACACATACCATCGTTGCCATGCTTTCAAAATTGAGCAAAAACATATCAGTAGCCCTCAGCTTGTTCAACTATTTCAAATTCATCTTCGTTTAGTGCAACAGAGACTTAACATTAAGAAAACAAAGAGTTGTGTAACACCTAAGCATCATCTATATCAAACAGAACTCGTAAAAATGTTGAAGCATTGAACACAAAACCCAAGTAATTCTCTTAACAACCAATATCAAACGAGGCACAGAAATTAGCATACAGAAAACAAAAATATTACATATTTGAAGAACAAACCTTGAGATGGGCAGCAGCCTTATCCTTATCTGTGAAGACTCCAGTTGACTCCACAATATACTCGGCTCCAGTCTCAGCCCAGGGGATCTCCTCCGGGTTCCTAATATTTTCATCGATATGCAGAAGTTAAATCAACTTAGCTAAAAATGCCTTCGAACGATTCAATTAAGTACATAAACCCATATCCATGTACAATACATCATAAATGGCATGCATTGTATTCATACCTTACGCCAAAAACGGCGACGGGTTTCTCACCGAAAAGGAGGGTTTTAGAGTCCTTAACCTTCAATTCGTGGTGCTTCCACTGACCGTGAACACTGTCGTACTTAAACATGTATGTCTAGCGAAACAGGAAAACATAGTACCACTTATTAGAAATAGCCTATTATAGAAATAAATTCTATCCAAAGTAAGAATTTAAGGCCCAAAAAGGAAATACCATGTATTCAGTTGTGATGAAAGGATCGTTGACAGCAACAAGTTCAACATCGTCCCTCTGCAAGATAACTCTTGCTACCAACCTACCTATTCTTCCAAAACCTGTGTTTTTTAATCAAATAAACACGAATGAAGTTCACATCCTCAACCACGAGATCGCATCGAAAGATGATCTTCACAAGATCATACAAAGTTAAGATCTATTACCGTTGATTCCGATCTTGACCTTCCCTGCACCTTAAAAAAATTAAAAAAATAAACAAAGTATTAAATCAGAAAACGGAAACCAATCATTAACTGTCAAAAAAATAAGGGAAGAAAAAGAAGAGAACAAAAAAAAAGTACCCATGATCCAGGCTAGAAGTTAGCAGACTCGATGTCCAAGCGAGAATAGCGGAGACTGGAAATGAGGAGTTGGAAATGACGAATAGAGTGGAATATACAGGAAATAAACCGGAAACAGGAACAACCGGTTGTTATGAGCGTCCTACTTTGTTGTTGTGAGATGAGGTGTAAATAATATCATGGTGCGCCTATTAACTGCTGTCCGATTCTATGATAACCTTCAATAGGTATCATCAGCCGTTTGATTTTCTCCCTTGAGGTGAGACCATAACGTTTGTTCCACGCCGTTGCGATTGTTTTCAACTAGTGGAAAGTCCAGTAGTACTCTCTAGGGAACTGCCTTTTTCATAGTCTTCCACGTAGAAAAAAGGTCATGTCGAGTGGCCACGTCACTATTTTGTTGGCACCTGGCTCTTCCAGGTTGACAAGTGGGTGTGGCTCCAGATGATCGTCAGGACAATTATCCCAGCCTCTTGGTTATGACTTATGACAGACAAAATAATTAAATAATAATCAAGTTCTTCTATATACATTTACTATAATAAAATTATTTTTATTGTTATAAATTTAGGATTTATTAATGTCACGGCCTCTTGGTTATGACTTATGACAGACAAAATGACTGCTGTCCAACTCTATGATGGCCTTCAAGAAACAAAATTTTAAAAATATTATAATTTAAAAATAAATAAATTTAATTTAATTTATTAAAATATTATAAATTAATTTAAATTTATAATTTAAAATTATATTATAAAATTCATAATATGATAATTAATTATTATTAATTGTATTTTTTTTTTAATTTTATGTGAATAATTTTTTTTCGCTTAATTATTATATACAAGAGATAAAAATAGTTCTACATAATTAAGATGATAAATAAATTTTTTTATAAAATAATATTAAAAATTTTAATTTATAATTTTGAATTAATTCAATTTAAAATTTAAATTATAAATAATAATTTAAAAAATATTAATTTATAAATTAATCTAAAATTTTTTTATCTCGAATTAAATTAATTTAAAAATATCCATCCTTAAATTATTTGACAACCATTTATTTATTTAATTTAATACATGATATAATAGCTAGAAAGTTGAAAAATGTAGTTGGGACGTAAAATGCTGGGCGCACCCATCTGATCTAACCATCATTTTCATATCATTATCGTATCAACATTATATTAAATTTACAAAATTAATATGAAAATTACTGTATTATTTATTAAATTCTTTATGTGTTAGAAAAAAGCTAAGTTTGTTATTTATATTTAATGTGGCAATCTAATAACATTAAAATAAAATATTAAATAAGATACAAAATTTGCTGTTTCCTTTATAAATATAAACATTATTCTTAGTGTCATTATTGTACAAGAGATAGAAATATATCACACTTTATTCGATCGTTAGGTGCTAGTATTGTGCAAATATTAACTAACTCTTAAAATATAAGCATACATTAAATTAAAATAATGAAGAAGATACAACGCATAAAAAGTACTTAACATATATATAAATATATATATATATTCAATAATATTAAAGTTTTTCATATAATCTAATGTAATAATATTATTGTTATATGCTATAATTATCATGCAAACTAATAATTTTGCGAGGTTAACCTCCGTATAAATTGGTTAGTTGTGTATTATTTCTAAACCAATAACTTATATTTTACTGTTTAGTTGTATTGTGGTCTATTTTTTTTAGTAATAAGATAAATTTTATTATTTTTTTAGTTAAATTTAACTATTTTGAACAAAAATAAAATATCCTTAATTTTATTTTACTCAACACATACTTTTCATTCTATTTTAATAGACTAAGAACACAAAAACAATCGAAGTATCCTCGTCTATCCGACTCATGCAGTAACGATTTTGACATCCTTCCGATGTTGGCAACATCTACGGATCAAATTTTCAAAAATTTTTGGATATTTTTTCATATTTTGACTTAAAATAATTTGATTTAGAAATAATTTTATTTTGATTTTTGTATTCTCTGGTGTAAATTTTGTTTTAATGACGAAATTCTTCGTATGACTACGAAGGTTTTTAGAATTTTCGGAAACTCTCTAAAATATTCCAAGACCATCTAAAAATTCAAAAAACTCCTAGAATATCTCATACTATTCATAAACTTTCTAGAAGGTCAATATATCTCTAACTCTCTATAAACTTTTAAACTAATTGTTTAGTTAAAATTATTTAACAGTGACACGAGAGCCAACCATTTGACTTATTTAGAATCATATATTATAATGGTGTTTAGTTATAAATAAGAAACTACCTTATCTCTAATGATATACATGAAAAAAATAGCCAGTAAGCATTAGTGAAATTGTGTAGAGAACACTTGAAATAATAAAGTATAATACTTTCTCACAAGTTCTCTTTGTTTCTCGTTATTATTCTTTTTAGCTCATATTTATCTATGTTTGGCTAGTGCAAATGCTAACCTTAAGCATACAATCGTAAGTATTTGCTTAAGGCGTCACAGTATATTTAGTTTAAGACTTTAAGTCTATGACAATTGATAACAGACCTTAGGTTACCAGTAATGCTACTCAATAATAACTCAATTCAACGTTATTAGCCAGCAAGTTGAGGGGTAAGAGGCTTGTGGTGCTAGAAAAAGGAAGAAGAATGCTTCGAGGGTTAGCTTAAGAGATACGCTGTCAACCATGGAATCTTAATTGGTCAAGAAAGAATTAACAGTGACCAATATTTTAGATTAGGAGAATGGCACGTAGACACGCATCAAGGAGCATAAGAAAGAGCTCAGAGGAGAGATACAAGGTGCTCTCAATGAGGTCATGGACATCTTCACTAAACGAAATGATCCCTTTGATGTTGGCCTAGAGAATGTCACCAAAAAAGGGGTGAATTAGGTAAAATAACAATTTTAAAAATTTTTATTAAAAAATATTAAATGATTAACGCAATAATTGAAAAGTACAATAATTAATGTCAAATGCAGATAATCGAATATTTGAAGTAAATAGAATAAAGAGAGTGTGTGCAAATAGAGATTTTATAATCATTTGATAATATGCCTACATCTATTCTTCTTGGTTTCAATTCTTACACCAAGATTTATTACACTTCTTTGTTTTCTCGGATCAAAAGCAACCGCGTACAATTCTTTCTTTATAATTGGATGAAGAAAAAAAATATATAATCTTATTTTGCTTCGGATGAAAAATAAACCTTTGAACCTTACTTTGTTTGGGTAAAAACTAATCCACTCAAATTACAATAATTAAAAAGCTAAACTCTCTCATAAAACTTATGTGCAATAATTACAATGTTTTTCAAGCTTTCTCTCTTTAAAGTAATTACATAATTTAATTACAAAGAGATAAAGAATAAATACAAAGAAATATTTTCTTATTGTCTAAAAATTGATTCAATATTCTCTGAATATTCTTTATGTCTTCAGCAAAGTTTCGAATATTTATATCTTCGAATAATGGCTCCAATAGCTTTTTGATTCTTTATTAAATGGACATAATAAATACGCCAAATTAGTCGTTAAATTTTGAAATCTATAAAAGGTATCGTTACATTATTAAATTGTATTCATATTCAAGCTCCTTTTTCTTCAGAATTTTTGGTACATAATGAAATATCGATACATTACTAGAAACTATTGATACTTTTATACGTTTTGCCCTCAAGGTCTTTGTCATTTCATTACGTATCGATACATTTGATGAATGTATCAATATTTTTATACATTCTTCTCTTAAATCTTTATCTTTTCTTCACATATCGATACATTTACTTGAATGCATCGATACTTGAAGAAGAAGACACATCCCTTGAAGAATTTCAATGTATCAACACTTTAAATCAAAATATCGACACATATAAAGCAAAGTTAAGATGCAACGTTTTTTAGAGAGCTCAAAGAAAATCACATGGTGAACCACAAGGGCTGAACCAAAAATCTATATTAGGAGGGATCAAAATTAAAAATAAATATACTTATATAAAGTATAAAAATTACTAAACTATCATAAAAAATAAAATTATTAAATTACATTATCATAATTAAAAATAAATATTCATTATTAATAAGAAGTGAAAATACATTT
>JAVXUL010000016.1:5858744-5875698 GCA_035590515.1 Trichilia minutiflora | reverse complement strand
AGCCAGTAACAATCCTAAGATCCGGGCCCCCTGAGATGACCACCTGTCTTACTGACGAGATCCCACGTGTCGGTCCGGCACTTTTTCCCAAACAGATTCATAATTTATTTTAAAATATTAAAATAAAATGTCAAAAAAGAATAAAAATATATTAATAATTATTGACATTAAAAATTATTTTAAAAAATTTTAATGATTACTGAAATTATAGAATATTTAAAAAATATTATAGATCATTAAAATTAAAAGATTAATATATTATTACATTAAATATTAATTGTTTAATTTTTTATTATAATTGAATGAGAATTATTTAATTTTTTGCTACATAATTAATTTAAAAATATTTATATTTATAAATTAATGATTATTTTTAAAACTAAAAGCTAATATATTTTATTATTTTATAAATAAATTTAAATAGATTATATAAAAAAAATTAAGAGTTTTTATTATAAATTAGAATTTCTTTTATTATTTAATTTTTAATTTTAAATTATTGAGATTATGATTTAGATTATAAAAAATTAAGTTACTAATATAATCGATATTTTTTCGTTGGGCATAGTAGTAAATAGGCTTAGCAATTTTATTTGTGAATATCTATATTCGTGGATATTTATCTATTTTTTGTGGATACGGATAGGAGAAAAATAAATACATATAAGACTAACAAATAAAATAGATTTTTATTTTTTAAAAAAAACAAATAAAAATAAAAAATATATATATGAATATTATAAAATAGATATCCATTTTATCCGTAAGATAAAATTATGGTATTTTTTATTGTCTTCTAATAAACATCAAATTTGAGGAGTGTGTTTATATATAATGATAGTTTAAAATTGAGCGGACCCCTTTGGTATGATGTTTATTGGTTCAAATCGGCTCATATTTTAGAGACTATACAAAGAATCAGCAAAACGTGGGCTTAAATTTCAAAATTTTTTTGTTTTGATTGTTTAATACAAATATAGAAAAAAATTGCAATCAAATTTATCCTAAATTGTCATAATTAATTAATTTATTTTTTAAGAAAAGCATATCTCAAAATTATTCCGTTGATCCTCTATTATTCGATTATTTATTACTGCAAATAATAATACTATAAAGTTTGAATGATATAGTGTTTGTTACTGCAAATAATCTATTCTTTGGTCTCACTTTCTTGAATATCCACGATGTAAGAATGGAGTGTTTTCGCTTATGATATGAACCCTTGATTTATATATATTTTTTTTAAATTATCCCACATATGATAATATATAATTTTCCCCGAATTTTTTTTCTTGCATATTTTGTAATGTCACTCATTTTTATAATTTTATTAAGTAGAAAATTAAATTAAACAATTCCATCCTAATCGATTTCCACTTAAAATTCCATGATTTTAATGAATTAAAGTAATTCAATTCATGACCATTTTCAGAAAATTTTCTCTCTTGAACAAAATATACAAAGCAGGAGTTCTTTATTGGGAACCTTTTCTGTAATGATAGATTAATTAGTCTATAAAACTCTGCGGAGAATTTCAAATTATGCAGAAATATTTGACCAATATATATGATACAAACTTATTATTCTATGAATTACCACCTATTAAAGTAATAAATAATATTTTTTAAAGATTGTAATTTAAAGATTTAATAATTATTTAGATTTAATTTTTTAATCGAATTTAAATTTAAAAACAGGACAGATGAAATATAATTACATAAAAAAAATAATGAATGACCATTATTGAACTACAAAAAATTCAATTTAATATGGAACGTGCAAATTAATTACTAAAACATGCTCAACTCTAAATGATTTTGACATCTTAACCAATCGAAAATCATTTTTTTTTAAATAAGAAAAACTTTTATACCTAATTTTTATTGAGACGTCTAATTATACACAAAATTAACGCATCCTCTTAACGACGGAATCACTTAAATCATTAGATAGTCATCCTGAATTAAAGCGCATGCACAAACACAAAAATTATGTGATGATAATATTAAAAATATGTTAAAACACTTGTCTAACCCATAAGAACCGTGTAACGATGATACCAAAGGAGATACAATAATATCCGCTCGTATCCATTTATCATTTAATACTTCTAATGGTGAATTGATTGCATTATATTCTTTTATGGCAAGTTTGAATTCTCCGTCATGCATTTTAATTATTTACACCGTCTTAAATCACAAAATATATGTATAAGAATCATAAATAATAGTATTAAATATAGGATAAAATCTCTTATTTAACCACCTTAATACTTCAATAAAAAAAATTTTGTAGTAGAAATCGAATTTAGGACACGAAATCCACATAAATTCAACCCACATTCTCATCTCACCCCTCCGAAGTTTCACAAAATTAAGGTTATTTATGTAAAATTATTAAAAATAGTGGATATTTTATGTAAAACTATAAAAAAAAAAGCAACTTTTTTTGTTAATTTAACTAAAGAATAGTTGTAAGAGATAATTTTTGAAATAAATAAAAAAAAAGGTAATTAGGCCAAATAATAGTAACCTGCAGAAAATTTCCCCTGACCACCGGCCACACGTAAACTTTGATGCTGCTGCAATGATTTGAGAAGTTTTCCTCTTCCTCGCTACTAAGCAGAATGTCAATTATAAATTCGATGAGTTGCCTCGATTAGAATATGCTGCTGCAATGAACATCGAACACGTCAAGAAAGAAGGATGATAGATTATGGATATTCCATATGTGAATAAGTTCAAATATGTATATCTATATAATTAATTAGTTACATATATAACAATTTATTTCGTATCGTAGGGAGTTAAAAAACCATGTTAATGTAAGTTTCCCAATATCCTACACGTTTTGTATTTTTCTCTACGTACTTAAGTAGGCCGGCATCCCACGGCATAATTCTAATTCAACAAATTACAATTCATATTTTCCTCATCACCGATATTGAATATTATTTAAGGAACTAAGTGTTACAGCATATATATGATCTGCAAATTATGAAAGAAGCTGTCAGTTTATGTGCTAGATATATATTATTAACATAATAATTTCATACCATATTCCATATATGCATAGTAATCTACCAATGAGAGGATATCTTGTGAATTTCGAAGGCCATGAGAGGTTGATCTTGAATATGCTACTTGGTAACGAAATTGATACTTTATCCCTTCCGCCGTGTATAGATACACGAATGGTTTAAAAAAGACGAAATGGGTAATGAAAAGGAATCCTGTAGAAATGACATTTACCCATATGAAGATTCTAATATTACAGCATATAGGTTTGAAATATGAACTATATTTATATATATTTATATACCTTCTAGGCTGGAAGAGGGAGACATGTTTAAAGAATCCAAAAATCCTAGAAAAAAGCGGACAGTGTGCAGTCTGATTGGTCTATGCTATGCAACCTTATTATTATTATGGTATGCTACTCTCTGATGAGACACCCAATTCCTTTTGCCCCCAGAACTCTCCTAGTATCTTGTAATTTCCGCGCGCGTGACAAGAAAATTGCTGTCCTTATATAAAGCATTCTCCCATAATCATAGGTTCTTTCAAAGCTTTGTTGAATATATATTCAGAAAAAAGTGGAGGAAGAAAGAAAGATTTGTGAAAATGGTTCATGAATTCTTGTCCAATAAGCTTTATAGTGATCAAAAGAGCAATGAAGTGGTTGGCCTTGAACTCGGCCTTTCAACTGTAGACTGCTACACTTACATGCCTCTGTTGGAGAATACTGCTGCTTCCTGGATTCTATCGTTTCCAAATGATCTGACAAGATATCAAAAAAGGCTTAAACGATCCATGAGTATTGCTGATTCTGTTGCCAGTGATGGTAGCATTTACAGTGCTGCAAGCAGTATTAACCGCAGCAGCAGCACTAGTAGCTTGAATAGTTTATCAATGCTTCAGTTTAGGGATCATATTTGGACTTATACTCAAAGATATCTTGCTGCTGAGGCTGTCGAAGAGGCAGCAGTAGCAATGATCAATGCTGAGGATGTTGGAGGGGAAGAAGACAGAAACGCTGATGGTACGAGGCTTGTCCAGCTTCTCATCGCTTGCGCGGAAGCTGTAGCTTGTCGAGACAAGGCTCATGCTTCAGCTTTGTTATCAGAACTTCGAGCCAATGCTCTGGTCTTCGGCTCTTCCTTCCAGCGCGTTGCTTCTTGCTTTGTTCAAGGCCTTACTGACCGTCTTGCATTGGTTCAACCCCTTGGAGCGGTTGGTTTTGTAGAACCAACAATGAACATAATGGATATTGCTACCTCAGATGAGAAGGAAGAAGCTTTGCGCCTTGTCTACGAAATTTGCCCCCATATTCAGTTTGGTCACTTTGTGGCCAACTCATCTATATTGGAAGCCTTTGAGGGAGAGAGTTTTGTTCATGTGGTGGACTTGGGAATGACCCTTGGTTTACCACATGGTCAACAATGGCGTCGGCTTATAGAAAGCCTCGCCAACCGTGCTGGCCAACCTCCACACCGCCTTCGAATAACTGCCGTTGGCCTTTGTGTTGACAAATTCCAAATCATCGGAGATGAGCTCCAGGCTTATGCAAAAGAGTGTGGAATAAATTTGGAGTTCTCAGTGGTCGAAAGCAACTTAGAAAACTTGAGGCCTGAAGACATACAAGTATGTGAAAATGAAGTTCTTGTTGTGAACAGTGTACTTCAGCTGCATTGCGTGGTTAAAGAAAGTCGAGGAGCTCTAAATTCATTTCTGCAGATAATTCACGAGCTCTCACCAAAAGTATTGGTTCTAGTTGAGCAGGATTCAAGCCACAATGGACCCTTCTTTCTTGGGAGATTTATGGAAGCTTTGCATTACTACTCAGCAATATTTGACGCCCTAGATGCGATGCTACCCAAATGTGACACAAAGCGGGCGAAGATGGAACAATTTTATTTTGCAGAGGAGATCAAGAACATTGTGAGCTGTGAGGGTCCCTCAAGGGTGGAGCGGCATGAGAGGGTGGACCAGTGGCGTCGGAGGATGAGTCGTGCTGGTTTTCAGGCTGCACCCATCAAGATGATGACTCAGGCTCAGAAATGGCTCAAGAAGAAGAAACATTGTGAAGGATACACTGTTGTGGAAGAGAAGGGGTGTTTGGTTCTTGGCTGGAAATCTAAGCCAATAATTGCTACGTCTTGTTGGAAATGCTAAATCATATATATATGCCTAATTTCTCAGTTCTGTAAGAACTGAGATATCATATCATACAATAAAATTATACCCGGTTTGTTGGTCTATAACCAGGCAACTAGCTGTCTTGAATTCTATAATTATTGTCTTTCCATTTGCACTATATATGTAATGTTTGTGTTGATGTTGCAATTCTCAAGTGTGGAGTGCAATTAAGTTGTTTCGAATCTCAGTGTGAACTGTTCTGCTCAGGTCATCAGGCGTTTGAAAACATGAAATAAAACGATTATTTATTGTTGGTTTTGGTTTAATTTGGTGCGCATGTAGACTAAAGTCTCAAATTGTACATTATATAATATAAATATATTCACATTCCCTTGATTGTTTAGTGACCAAATCTGATCTGATCATTAACTGTAATTTATTACTTCTACGATCCTCTTCCTCCTCTAAATCCTAGGCAAATTAATTGGACCCGAAGAAAATAGACACAAATTAAGCTTCTATAACTCGTCTTAATTTGATCCCATCCAACATATAGTGATTTTACTTGTTTTATTTGGTATTTGTAGTGAAGTAGTTTTTAAGCCACAAATGTAAAAAAAAAAAAAATTAAGTATTAATGTAAAAATATATAAATTAAAAAAAAATAGTATGTTAATGTTATCAACTAGTTGTTAAGTTTTATTTTTAAAACAAAATAAAAATAAAATATTTCTAAATAAAACCTTAATAAGTTAAAAATTTAGAGTTGTATGGTGTTAGCAAACAAAAATAAAAAGGGCAATTTGAATAAAAATCATTCAATCATTGCTAAAATCGTATGAGCTTTCACCATCATGGAATTCAAGGAGTGTTGAAACTCTTAAGAATGGTTCGGTATATACTTTCTGATTCATGTCAACTACTGTAATATAAATAATCTCCTTGAATTAATTTGTTCCATTCACCTCCTTGTCATTTAATTCTTTTTGTTTTGGGGCAATTGCAGGTCAAATTTTGTTGTTTGTCATTATTTACTTGGAATATTTTCTACAAAATCTCCTTGAATTTTATTTATATTTGCATTTATAGATTAAAGAAAATTATAAAATAAATTGTTGTTAGTTAGTGTTTGTAAATACTATCTCACGACGGTCACTCCCATCTCGATCCTATTGTACAAATCGTGCAGGCATCAATATTATTGAGGATTGAGCACTTAAGTGTGTAGTTGGATAATTTTATCTCGTAAGAGACCGTTGTTATTTTACACTTGTTCTGAGTTCGATCCACTTAAAGTATATTTTTTATAAAAATTTGGTGTAATTATGAGTTTTATCTGAATTATCTCTCTCACATAACGATTATTTTGCGTTTATATGAAATTCGGTAGATTAGGATTTCTTACTTATATAAAAAAGAAAAATATTATCTTAAAAGAATAAATAAATAAATAAATAAAATAAACCGGAGAGATAGAAACGAAAATGAGCTAATCAATGTTAGAAAGCTAAAAGCAGTATATCCCTCAGTTCTCATTACAGCAAACACCCGTTGATAACTGTGATGTATCAGACAACTGTTAGAGTTAAAAGAAAATGATTAAAAAAAGAAGAAGAAGAAGAAATGGACAGATTAAATAAATCAGTGAGAACAATATACGAAATTATGCAATTTTATCTGAAAGAGCGGCAATTTAAGAATTTAGTCAAACAGGCCTTTTTATTTTTTTTTCTCTCCTCCCAAGTCACAGGTGACAACTTTCATTTTATTGTATGAATTAATAGGAATGATAAATACCCCTAAACTTTGCACAAAAATCGTACACCTCCTCTCACTGACGTGACAACAATAATCAAGATCATTGATTACAGAATATGATCAGCTGAAATCATTGTCACATTGGTGAGAGGGAGTGTATGATTTTTGTCCAAAGTTTAGGGGTATTTGTCATTCCCTTTAATAGTAAATACTAATATAACCTACGCTCCGATTCTTTGAGGGGACTGGTTCGACTTTTACCCCTGGGCCGGGCTTGACCTTATTAGGCTCGAGGGGAGAGAAACAGAGAGGCAGAGAAATAGAGAGGTAATGGAGGGTGTAGCTGCTTTAGGTGTGTCATCATCAACCTTTGTGGGTAAGATAAATTGCGGCAGAAGCATCTCGTCCTACGCTTCCAACAAGCTTACACTACGTAACACAAGACATCTTGCAGCATTCCAGTCACACTCCCATATTTTCCTGAAATCCCCACCATGTCCTCTTCAACGCAAAACCATTGCTCGCAACTCCAACAATACCGGCATCTTCCTTCCCCACTTGGTCGCTGCTATGGTTTGCCTCTCTCTATGCTGTTTGGATTATTTTGACATAATTTGTAGAACACAATTCAGTGTCTTTCACTTCTGTTAATTAAGTGTTATTAACCCGTCTGTGTTATTTAGTGACAAAATAAATGACATTTTCTGTATTTATTCTTGGTTGATTGAAGACTGTGTTTGAAATTCGTGACTTTTGCATGATTTAATCGGATCAAAT
Organism: Trichilia minutiflora; assembly: GCA_035590515.1. Lineage (NCBI taxonomy): Eukaryota > Viridiplantae > Streptophyta > Magnoliopsida > Sapindales > Meliaceae > Trichilia > Trichilia minutiflora. The sequence goes on along the minus strand of JAVXUL010000016.1, from coordinate 5,868,025 downwards.
TATGCAAAAATCACTCTGTGTTTTCTTCATTTTGTGTGTAGGAACAAGTTGAAGAGACTTACATTATGGTGAAACCAGATGGTGTTCAACGTGGTCTCGTAAGTTTTTCTCCAATTTGTGTAATGTAGGCTTTCAAATTTAATCTTGGTTTGGCTGCTGAAAAAGTGTGGGGAAAGAGAATAAACTGCAATTTTGAGACTGACGTTATTCGTGTGTAACAGAATGCCAAAGCTCTATTAAATTGAAACTAATACAAATTCTTTTTCTCCTTGCAATTTCATGGGAATACTTCACTTCTGGATGCTTGAACAGCATGATAAAATGTCTTTTTCTGCATTCTCAGCAGCCAAAAGGGTGTTACTTGTGTTGTCTTTGTCATTTTTTATCTTATTGTTCTGAATGCACCAATTACGTTCTATTATTTTAGGTTGGAGAAATTATTTCAAGGTTTGAGAAGAAGGGATTCAAACTGACTGGCCTGAAACTTTTTCAATGCCCCAAAGAATTGGCTGAGGTTTATTCTTGTCCACTACTTGTATTTACTTTATTGTTATTTTTGAAGAAAATAAACCAACATTTTCTACATGCTTTGTAAGAATATAGAGTGATTGTGCCACTGTTTATAATTTCAAGCACACCAAAAGCTTTTCATTTTCTGATGTAAAGTGGTAAGAAGAAGTTGTTTATTTCATGGTTGTAGATCATGAGGTTCTATTTCATTGTTGAAAATATAGAACTTGAGAGTCTTGTAACAGTGTACCCACTGAATATAATATAATAAGCTTTTGTTAGTTATGCAATGGTTTTGGGACATTTATTATGGATACTTTGAGGTTTATATTTGAAATGTTTATCAATCTATGGCTACGCGATGTTTCATTTTTACTTGATTATGGTTTTTACGATCTCTTTTAAATAGTTCATTGATTTTACTTGTTATATACATTGTTGATGAGCACAGGAACATTATAAGGATCTCAATTCCAAGCCATTTTTCCCTAAACTGATCAAGTACATTACTTCGGGGCCGGTTGTATGTATGGTATGTGCCTCCTGTGTTTAACTCTATTCTCTCCATATTGAGTTTGAGTTCAAGGAAATGACAGTGTTGTTATGTTATCAAGGCTTGGGAGGGCGTTGGTGTGGTGGCATCAGCCCGTAAGTTAATAGGGGCAACAAATCCTCTTCAAGCTGAACCAGGAACAATAAGGGGGGATCTTGCTGTTCAAACGGGGAGGTCAGACACTTTCACAATTTTTGTTTTTGCATTAGGATAATACAATTTTGTTTCAATTGGTTGCAATGACTCATTTTATCCTCTTCATAACAATTACATTATCTGAAGACATGTTCTCATGATGAATATTTTGGCAGGAATGTGGTCCATGGGAGTGACAGCCCTGAGAATGGCAAGCGTGAAATAGGTAAATAAATGAATGCCTTTAGAAACGCATATTAGATACACTGCAACACAACCATTCTGCTTATGAATGCATTGATGATACCTTTCAAACTATGGGCATTTTTGAGTTTGCATATGAGGGTTTTTCAATCTAGAAATGATCGGTGCCAAAATAAATCCAAGAAAAAATTATTATTGGATATATATGTGTCAAAATTTTGCTTTCATTCTGTCTTCAAAACACTTGAAAGATTTGGAAACTAGTGAATCCTACAAGAATCTTCCCTACTTTCAATGTAAGAAATGGAAATAGTACACAGTTATTTGAATGTAATTGTTGACGGTGTTGCTTTCCCATATTGCAAGTGATGGCCTTCTTCTGTGTGAACTTACTGAGCTCCTATTTCTGACGTGCTCCCTCCCTACTTTTCCCTTCTAGTCCTCCGTCTCTTACTATTTGGTTTCTCTGCAGCTTTATGGTTCAAAGAGGGCGAATTATGTCAGTGGACACCAGCTCAAGCACTATGGTTGAGGGAGTGATTTTCCCCTACCGGATTGCGAGGCATGCCCTTTTGAATTATTCTCTTCCAAGCATTTATATGAAAATATCAGAAGTTTTTAATTGATCTATGACAACCAATTAAGTGATTACCATTGACCCACATTTAAGACCGTGATTTTGTTAGAAAGGCATTTGGAAATTTTGTCTTTATTTATCGTCCCTTTTTTCTCATTGTATATCCATGTTGACAAATTTGTCCCAGTTTTTTTCTATTCAGGTGAGTGATAATCTCACCATTGGCATTATGTTTGAGCAATGTCATTTTGAGAAGAACTAACCTTGTAATTTGTAAATCTGGGGATATTGCCTGAAGGTGCTCGGCATTCTTCAGGACGTAGAATGCTACCCAAGAGTTTCTTGCCAACCATTGAAACAAAATGCATGTCGTCTAATGGATATATTATTCTTAAGCAGATATCTGATATTAATCCATGTTCTTATTGTTTAAGATTCAAGTAACCATAAAGTTGCTAATTAAAACCAAGTTTGCACAAATTTCCAGCTCATTGTGAAATTCAATCATTCATCGTGGAATCCTGCATGCATCCCCAGCATTACATATCCTATGTCCTATGTTCTCTTTTACGTTGACTATAAAAAATAAAAATAGAGGTGACAAAAAACGGATCCGCCATTACACAGATTTGATTTATAAATAATAAAAATTTGACACAATTGAATCCATTAAAAAAGTTATATTGAATCGAGAGAATAAGTTTATGGACCGAATTTAGGTTTGACACAAACTTATATCGGACCATGTCAAACCCAACCTGGCTTGTAAATAATATAAATATATTATTAAAATAATAATAAATTATTATTAAAATAATTTTTTAAACCACAGGAAAAATGAAATGTGAAATCCTATGAATCATAGTGCTCCAGCTTTATTGAAATCTCGACCAGTATGCCTATAACTTTCTATCCCCTGGAATTTCGCTAGAAAGCTTCGAGAGTCGAACTTCAAATACCCCGAAATGATAATTGGTTTTAAAAATCATGGTTGTTTAATCCTTTTCCACATGAATTCCTAATAAAAGGCATTGCAATTTCATCTCAAGTAAAAAGAAACCCTACTTCATGGTTCACAACCGCAACTCCCCCGCTCCATAGAAGCCCCGAAATATACCCCGTTACAATATCCAATTAGCTGACAATTCCAATGTTCACAGACACAAACCAGGTTCTATTCTCACATCTGGCAAAGAAGAACAGAAAAGACATAATCCTGTTCCAAATGCTCTTTGGCGCTTTTTATTGATTGAAAATCACCAGAACCATGTGAAATACATACAGATGAACCATTATTCTCCATCATCATTGCCTCCTCTTGAGATGAGCTTTTTGCTTATCCTGAACTCTTGTATCTACAAAACATGTAAAGAACTTATACATTCTTGCCTCGATGCTGTTTCAGGCTACCGGTAGATTGACAGCCACTAGAACTTGGTGAAATACTCACAGAAGAACAATCGGTATCTGTCATCATTGCATCCACATGGGGTAAGACAAGTTGAGAACTCTTCAACAGAGTATGAGAATGATAATCTGCTTCAGGAAAATGGGAGCTTACATCATCATCACTGAAACATTCAGAAACAGTGGAAGAAGCACAATCTGTTTCGAACTCCATTGCTAACCCAGAAGGTGGACCAACATCAAGTTGAGCGCCTAGTTTAAGCTTCATAAGTCTAGCCTCTGCAATAAAAAAATTAAAAAAAAAAAAGGAAACTTAATGAACCTATTCAAGCTCAACAGCTACAATGATTCTAATGATTGAAGTCTCTCAAACTTTGACTACGACTCCCATTGATTTCTACATATCAACTACGGCAACACTGTTAGTTTACGGTATATTTTCACAGCTTAATTTAAAACTGAAACGAGAACAACCATAATCATTAAAATAATTTTCCATCCAATTAAATGTCAATGCTGGGCCAATCGATATCCAGTCGGATTCCTACTCTCATCTCTTAATTGCTGGGTTCGTTTGCAACAAAAAACTACACCTACTAGGCAAATTATCAAACAACTGGTGAGAAGAAGGAAGGGTAAGCTTGGGCATATCAGCAGAAAAGTATTCCGATGACTGACGAAGAAGCAAAGATAAATCGAAGAAGGGAGAGAGTACCGTAAACAGAGAGAGAATCGTCTTTGATAATCTTGGACGACGGTTTTTTGAAGTCCAAATCGTCCGGCGTTGAAGAAGCTGCTCTTACTCTGCCAAACACCTTCCTCTTCCTCTTCTCTGGATCTTCATTTTTATTTTTCCTTTTTGAGTGATTTGGCGCCACAATTGATCGCCGTTTCCTGTAAACTTCTCGTGGAAGGCCATTCTTAATTCATTAGCCTTCTCTTATGCCAAAATTATTTTCCCCCCGCCCCGCCCCCAACCCGGCCTCCGCGTCAAATTATAAAATAAACAAACCAACCCAAAAGGAAAAGATTTCAACGAGATAAATAAAAAATCTATCTTACTTTTCCATCCGGTACAAACGTTTACTGTCGCTGCAAGCAAAGCGTCATTCCGTGTAAGCCTTCACTTCAACACAACTCTCAATAGTCCACAATTCAGCCCATGTATAAAACAAACCATTCTTTGGTTTCTCAGCTACAACTTCAGTCCCATTGGTTGCATTCCATGCCAACAACGGCAATTTATTATCCTCATACAAGGATTCTGTACCATGGAATGTTAGTATCACCTTATGTAACTCACGATATTAAAATTCTGAGTAGAAGTTGATTAATAAGAAGCCTCGTATTTTATGATAATTGTCAAATACAAACCAGAAGCGAAGCAATATGCCTCGTGTGGATTTCAAAGAGATTCAAGACAAGCTCTCCTATCAGTACCCTGGCAACGCTCATTTCAATTCTGGGTTCGAGCTGCTGATATATACGCTGGCTACAAAGTGTCTGTCTATTTCCTTTCATTTATATATGTCGTTCTATGTTATAAACTTGAATTTTGGTGGGTATATTTATTTGTTGGGATTAGATTTGTTGCCGGTTAGGTGTTTCAAGCTCGAGTCAGTTTGGTGAAAGATTCGGAAAAACAGGAGTCAATGTGGGAAAGACAACATGAGTATGCCGCTGAGAAGCTTTACGCAATATGCTCTGGCCTTGATGGATTCTTTCTTAAGGTATTTGAGACATTTCTCCTTTCAGGCTCAATTCAGTCGATGCTTTGGCACTCTATCTTCAATCATGCGCTGAAAATCTTTCAACTTTCTTTTATTACTTCTTTCACTGTTTAATCGATCTGTTGTCTATTGTCCGATCGGATGCTTGATTTTGGCTGCTATTGGCATTGGAAAAAGACCCAATAAAATATTACTATTTTATTCTTAATTATTTGACTCTGAATTATTAGGTCTTCTTGTATCTTTTCTGAAATTCTTCTTTATCTATTTGTGTTCCTTTTTTCATTCTATTAATTTCTGGTTCGGTTTTTATGAAAAGGTATCTGTGGTATTTTCTTGTGGCTTGATAGGAAACTGCAATCCTATGATGATTTCATTTTCTACTATTGCCTTGGTAGAGCAGAGCTATACGAGTATTGCCAACATTTCATCCTCATTTTACTAGACGACCTGGGTCTACATCAATTAAAAAAGACTAAAAAATAATATTTATTCAAAGTTTTGCCCAGAGAAATTCATTTCTTAGTCTGCAATAAAGGAGACTGTATTCCCAGGTTGTGAATCATTCAAATGGGCATTTCTTGCCGAAAGTTGTTCATTTTACGTGCTCATATATAACTTAAGTTCCATTTTTGTATATTTAATTTTTTAAGAGAGAATAATTTTTTTTTTTTAATTTTGCATGGATTTAATAGGTTGCCCAAATTATTGGGAAGCCTGACTTGGCCCTAGCTGCATGGGTGAGAAGGCCTGTTACGCTCTGTGATCGAGCACCTGCAGCTCCATATGACACCATCCAACTTGTACTGGAGAAAAAATTAGGTCGAAGTGTTGGTGAAATGTTTGAAAGATTTGATCTGGATCCTATTGGTTCTGCTTCTATTGTGCAGGTACATTTCTCCTAGCAAAATGTTCTGACACAGTGGCTTTGAGGGCTTTATATTATTCTCCTACTCTTGTCAAGAAATTTAATGTCTTATGATCATGAAAACTACTGAGCACTCTTGTGTATTGATTAACCTTCTACACCAATAGTTTGGCTGAGTTTTGCAGTTCAAGAATGTTGGATTGGGAACAGAAAAGAAGAGGAAACAAAGCTGTGATATCATTTGTACATTGAGTATTTTGTCACTATGTGCATGAATCTGCATGCAAAACTTCAACTGAATAAAAATTATTTGAATGAATTAGCTGCAATTATAGACCAAGTTGATAGTTCTTGCAAATATGCTATGAAGCTAAGGAGTGCAATTCGCACCATATTTTATCAACCTAGTGTAAACACTGATCACAATGAACTTGAAAACTTCATGAACTGCTTTATTGCAGCTAAGGCATAATGTATAGGGAAATGGTCTTTCTCTGTTGTGCCTGTTGAAAGCATACTGCTTTAAGAGTTTGTGCAAACATTAAACCATAAAACTAAATGAAAATCTAAATCTGAAAGACCAGCTCACTTTCTACTTCTCACCTTAATACTTGTTTTTGGTTTTTAAAGATTTAAATATTTGCACAAATATATTTAGATTTCCTACTAGTTTTGAATAAAATATTTTGTGAATTTATGAAGGGAGAAAAATTTTATTGTTTGTTAGTGGGAAACTGCAAACTTTGCTTGCAGAGAATTGTGCATATATAACTCAGTTTCATGCTCAAAATTAGGTTCATCGAGCAAGATTGAGAGGTGATAAGAGTGACGTTGTCGTCGAGGTAAGAACTTTTGAAACTAATCTTTGGAGGTCTATAATATCCACAAGGTTCTAATTATTTAGTGTGTGATAGGTTCAACATCAGAGAGTTCAGGATCTGATGATGACTGACATCCATAACTTGCAAGCATTTGCTTTATACGTGCAAAAGACAGATATTAAGTTTGATTATTTTCTATAACAAAGGAAATGAAGAAACAAGTACAAGCTATTTTTTGTTGATTTTTTTTGTCTCCATCACTGACCTTGTTTTTATCCTATTGTTTTGTGGTTTTATCTTGTTACTCATGTTGGTTTAATTTTTCCCTCTTTATTTTGAGAGTCTAAACAAGGATAAAGGTAACACAGTTGCATCTACCTTATCTGATGATCTAATCTTGGTGGGATTATGCCATGAAACACTTTCCAAACTATACAAGAGAAAAGGCTACTTCATTCATGCATCTGAGTTAGACTGGGTATATCTGTATAATCTATATGTTCTTTCTTTGTTCTATTCAATATTGGATATGAATTTGACTTTGAAAGAAAGGCAAATGCAATGGAGAGAATTCTGCATTTTCTATAGAAGAACAACAAAAAATCTCCTGTTCTGGTTCCAAGGGTGCTGCTGGATATGGTAACTAGGTACTTCTTGCTGTACCATGTTTGTATCTTTTCTGAACTTCTGAATTCTATTGAGGAGTTGTTACTTTCTATGGATAGAAGGTCGGTATTTGTGGCTGTCACCATGAAGATGTTTTTGTACATACCTGCTATTCTATTTCAAGGCCTAATTTGGGACTGTTGTGCTTCTGTGGTGATTTGAAAGCACAGCAGTGAAAGTACTGGGTAAACACTGACTTTAGTAGGGACTACTTACCTTTCCCTTTACACTTGACTTTTCATCCCATAGCAATTGTAACTTTAAAGCCATAAAACTGCAATCTCAAACAAATCCTAAGTTTTTGCTATGTTGAGTGATTTGGTACTTTTTGTCACTGGTTGCTGTTATAGAAAGGGCTGAATTGCAATGTAGCCATGGATTGTCAACATTGTTTTGTTTAAAATCTTAATAAAACTTGTTTATTTTTTCTTTTATTGAGATGCATATTTGCCTAAATTCTTTCTCTGCACCATTTGTGGTGCTTTGACTTTGCTGAATAGGTATTTTTGGTAATTTATAACTTACTTGTCTGATCAGGAAAGTCTTAGTGATGGAATATATAGACGGAATCCCAATCCTTAATCTTGGAGATGAAATGGTGAACAAGGGGATCAATCTTGGTGGAAAGATTGCAGCTGCAGCAAAGTGGTAAGCCCTAGACTGTCTCTGAGGGAATATGAGCTCATTTTTGTCTCATATTTCTCTTATTCTTGACGGTTATTACTTTGCCTTTTAGCTTTTGATATTTTTTCCACACACTAGAATTATTTCTTTTCTTTTTATTAAAAGTTGAGGCCCTCAAATGAATCTCAACTTTGTGAGAATAATTGTCTTTGCTTCAAACTGGTATCTTTCTTGCAAATAGACTTCTCTGGTCCCAAAATATTTCCCAGCCTATCATCTTGTGCCTGCTCTTTTTTTGCTCACTGATTTCTTCTTATACCTGATGCATTTGATGGTTCTGTATTAAGTTTTTAAATTCTGGTTCTTGTAGTTAGCTGTCTAGGAGAAAGCAATTCTTAAGGAATCATTTGGTTGTCCTCTCTCTCTTCTTTCTCTCTGAGCTTCTTGTTGACATTGTTGTGAACTAGTTATTTTCAATATGAAGCATGACTTGCTTGTTTAAATTGCTGTGGTACAGGAACATACTTAAGAATTTGACTCTAGCATATGGACAAATGGTATTGAAAAGTGGTTTCTTTCATGCAGATCCCCACCTGGGAAATATCCTGATCTGTAAAGGCTCAGAGGCAGATAGTAGGTCAACATTTGTTCATGTTATTTCCTACAAGTTTAATCTTGCAGACTATTTACATGCTATGTTGCTGAGCAGATGAGCTGCATAGTTGCATCTCTCTTCCAACATTTTTCTTTTCCTAATTATTATTAATACGGAATGATAAAGCAGGAAGTGCTTTGTTATTAAAACTTCACAACTCAGCATGTTGAATGTTAACTATTATTTGATCTGCTTTTCTTGTCTAAAGTCAGGTTGCCTTGTTAGATTATGGGCAAGTGAAGGATCTCCCAGAAAATTTGAGGCTTGGAAGTGCTAGTTTGGTTCCCGCTATTGCTGATAACCTATAAGAGCATCAGAAAGCTACAGTTAAGTTTGACTCAGTATATTTTATGCCTTTTACACTTGTAACTTGTTGGTTGGTGCCATCAATGATATTTCAGTTGTTTTGCCTGTATCGGAAGAGAATATAAGACCTGAGTGGGATGTACAACAACTGATTAGTAGTCATGAAGATTCAAACAAAAAATAATGGTTATGATACCTTGGTTTATAATGCTAATGTTTTTTTTT
>JAVXUL010000016.1:5848546-5858644 GCA_035590515.1 Trichilia minutiflora | reverse complement strand
CTGAATCTTTATTCTTTGTATTCTACGGATCATGATATCTTGCTAAAGATCACTCATGATCATTGAGGACTTTGGATATAAGGGGTTATGTCAAAGTGATGCGAATGTTTTCATATATGCTTATATCTAGTTTACGGTGAACATAGGAGGTCACAAATATAATCTAGAAGTTGTTGATGGAAGAAATACATATCATTAAGCTAGTTAATGATATATCATATTGTCGAAAATAATATTGCTACGATATATTAATCGGTAAGTAATTTTATTCTTTATTATAAAGAATAAAGTTTTCCGATAAGGACTTACTAGTACCCGTCGATCCGAAAAATATTATAGTAGTGTTGAATACTTGAGATGATATATTTTGATATATTAAATTAATAAATAAATTATTTATTAATTAATTATAAATTAAGTATCCATTTGTTTATACAAATAAATTGTTTATTTGTTATTTGTGAAACAAAAATTGTTTAAATAAAATGGATATTTAACTAACACTTGAGATAATGGTTATTCGTAAAGTGTTATTATCATAATTCTTACTTTTGATCTGATGGTAAAGAAAAATCTATAATTATTAATTAATATAATTATTAACAAATAGATTTATTATTTATTATATATATATATATATATTTATTTATTTATTGGTTACTTTTGCTTAATTTTTGTTTATGGACGCCACCTATATGACATTAAGGAAATTGTTGTCAAATCCAATTTTTGACTCTTTAATGTGTATACATACGTACGTGGAAGCAAAGAAAGGGTTTCAAATTGATTTTAACTCTTTAATATATACATGTATATGTGAAAGAAAAGAAGGAGAAATGAATGTTTTCATTTTACAAAACCAAAAACAAAAAGAAAGCTTTCTTGTTTTATATACGTACATGTTCGGCCATTGAAGAGTAGAGATATAGAAAATTTTGTTTTTCATATAATCAAGCAAGGAAAGAAAAGAAGAAAGGGAAGAGTATACCTTGATGTGTTCATTTCTTCTTTTGCTAGCAAGAATATATACATATATATGAAGATATATTGATGTAACTTATCTAAGGTTTTGCAAACTTATCAAGTATCCAACCATTCTATCACTTTTATCTTCATCAAGTTAGAGTGTGATACTCTTGAAGGTTTGGGATCATTTCAAGCTTTATTGAAAGTGAATTTAGGTGAGTTTCTCTTCATATAAGTGCTTAATTAGATTTCCAAAAGTTAAAAAACTTACATGTATACATACTTAGGGAACCTAAAAAAGATTCCAGAATTTATGAGATAAACATCTCTTCGTAAATAACATCGCTTCCTATTCTAATCTAATGCATTGGGAGTTCTAATTTTAAGCCATTCTAATCATTCTAATCTAATGCAATTGGAATTAAAAGAAAAAAGAGAGAGCGAGAGAAAAAAATGTATATACAAGCTTATGCTCTTGTGGATATTAATTCCAAAGTGAATTGATCAACTGCCACACCAAAACACTTATTTAGTTGAGAAGTTTTCCACACTACTCACCTGAGTTGAAAGAAAAAAGAAGCAGATTATCAATTATCAATTCGATGAAGTGCCTTAATTAGAATAGGCTGCTGCAATGAACAATGAACACGTCATAAAGAGAAAGATGGTCGAATATGGATATTCTATATTCAAGTAAGTTAAACTATGTATATTTATATAATTAATTAATTAATTACATATATAACAATTTATTCGTATCGTAGGGAGTTAAAATACCCTGTCAATGCACCTTCCCCTTCTTTTATGTTTTGTATTTTCTCTGTACTCAAGTAAGCCGGCATCCCCAAGGCACAATTCTAATTCTAGAAATTACAATTTATATTTTCCTGTACTATGTTCATCACCAAAATTGGATATTATAAATGAACATGTGTTACAGCCTATATATGATCTTCCAATTGTGAAAGAAGCTGTCAGCTTATGTTGTAGATATATATTATTACCTAACATGATAATGTCATACCATATTCCGTATAAGCATAGTAATTTACCACTGAGAGGATATCTTCTGCGTTTCGAAAGCCATGAGAGGTTGATCATGAATTTGCAACTTGGTAACGACGCTGATACTTTATCCATTCCGCCGTGTACAGATAAATGAAAGGTTTAAAAAAGATGAAATGGGTAATGAAAAGGGATATTTTAACGATATGAAGATTCTAATATTACAGCATATAGGTTTGAAATATGGACTATATATATTTATGTACATACATATATTTATACCTCCTTGGCTGGAAGAGGGAGACATGTTTAAAGAATCCAAAACTCTTGGAGAAATCTGATTGCTCTACGCTACGTTACCTTAATATTATTTTTGTATGCTACTTTCTGAGGAAACACCCATAAACCGAATTCTTTTTTCCCCCAGGACACCCTTCGTATCTTGTAGTTTCCGTGCGCGTAACAAGAAAATGGATATCCCTATATAAAGCATTTTCCCATGGTCATAGGTTCTTTCAGACCTTTGTTGAATATATATTCAGAAAAAAGTGGAGGAAGGAAGAAAGACAGATTAGTGAAAATGGTTCATGAATTCTTCTCCAATCAGCTTTATAGTGTTCACAGGAGCAATGAAGTGATTGGCCTTGAACTCGGCCTTTCAACAGTAGACCGCTATCCTTGCATGCCTCGGTTAGAGAATACTGCTGCTTCGTGGTTTCTATCGTTTCCAGATGATCAGACTAGAGATCAAAAGAGGCTTAAACGAACCATGAGTATTGCCGATTCCACTGCAAGTGATAGTAGCCTTAATAGTGGTGGAAGCAGTATCAGCTGCAGCAGCAGCGCTAGTAGATTGAGTAGTTTGTTCAGAGATCATATTTGGACGTATACTCAAAGATATCTTGCTGCTGAGGCTGTCGAAGAGGCGGCAGCAGCCATGATCAATGCTGAGGATCGTGGAGGTGAAGAAGATGAAAACGCTGATGGCGTGAGGCTTGTTCAGCTTGTCATTGCCTGTGCTGAAGCTGTAGCTTGTCGAGACAAGGCCCGTGCGTCAGCTTTGTTATCAGAACTTCGAGCCAATGCGCTGGTCTTTGGCTCTTCCTTCCAGCGCGTTGCTTCTTGCTTTGTCCAGGGCCTTGCTGACCGCCTTGCATTGGTTCAACCCCATGGAGCGGTTGGTTTTGTAGCACCAGCAATGAGCATAATGGACATTGCTACCTCAGATGAGAAGGAAGAAGCTTTGCGCCTTGTCTATGAAATTTGCCCGCATATTCAGTTTGGTCACTTTGTGGCTAACTCATCCATATTGGAAGCCTTTGAGGGAGAGAGTTTTGTTCATGTGGTGGACTTGGGAATGACCCTTGGTTTACCACATGGTCAACAATGGCGCCCGCTGATTGAAAGCCTCGCCAACCGTGCTGGCCAACCGCCCCAGCGCCTTCGAATAACTGCCGTTGGCCTTTGTGTTGACAAATTCCAAATCATCGGAGATAAGCTTCAGGCTTTTGCAAAAGAGTGTGGCATAAATTTGGAGTTCTCCGTGGTCGAAAGCAACATAGAAAACCTGCGACCTAAAGATATACAAGTACTTGAAAATGAAGTTCTTGTTGTGAATAGCATACTTCAGCTGCATTGCGTGGTTAAAGAAAGTCGAGAAGCTCTAAATTCAGTCCTGCAGATGATTCACGAGCTCTCGCCGAAAGTATTGGTTCTAGTTGAGCAGGACTCAAGCCACAATGGGCCCTTCTTTCTTGGAAGATTTATGGAAGCTTTGCATTACTACTCAGCAATTTTTGACTCTTTAGATGTGATGCTACCCAAATACGACACAAGGCGAGCCAAGATGGAACAATTTTATTTTGCAGAGGAGATCAAAAACATTGTAAGCTGTGAGGGGCCTGCAAGGGTGGAGCGGCATGAGAGGGTGGACCAATGGAGGCGGAGGATGAGTCGCGCTAGGTTCCAGGCTGCACCCATCAAGATGGTGACTCAGGCTCAGAAATGGCTCAAGAGCAAGAAGCTCTATGAAGGATACACTGTTGTGGAAGAGAAGGGGTGTTTGGTTCTTGGCTGGAAATCTAGGCCAATAATTGCTACGTTTTGCTGGAAATGCTAATATATATATATATATATATATATATATATATATGTGTGTGTGCAAGTACTGCTGGGATATCATATCATAAAATAAAGTTATACCCTGTTTGATGGGATATGCCAGGCAGCTAGCTGTCTTGAATTTTAAAGTTAATGTCTCGTTTGCATTATATCTATGCATCCATGTGATGATGTTTGCAACTCTGGAGTGTGGAATGAAAATAAGTTATTTTTAATTTCAGTGTGAGATGCTGTTCTGTTCGGGTCGTCAGGTGTTTGAACAGATGAAATAAAAGGATTATCTATAGTTGACTTTGATTTGGCGTGCATACTGATTACTGTGTCTCAAGTTGTACATCTATATGTTCTCATTCCATTGATTCTTTGATGACCAAATCTGATCATCAACTGTAATTTATCTGTTCACTCCTTGAAATCCCTGTCAAATTAATTGTACTGGAAGAAAATAAACACACATTAAATCCCATACAGCGTGCAAATAATAGGGCTGGCATTTTTGAAAATTGTTCGTTTAATTATCCATTAAGTTCATTAATTTAGGCTTTGTTCGATATTATTGTACTGCGGATATGAGATAAGGAACTCATCCAAAAGATGTGTCGAATTTTTCTTCAAATAATCAAAATAGTGGAGTAGAAAATTGTTTAATTTAGACACGAAATTTAAGTTACAACATAACATAATCAACTTAAAAAGGTTGGTCCTATAAATCTTTATTTTAAAAAAGAAAAAGCTCAATAAAGATCATGGAATCATTGCGAAAATCATAGCATAGAATTCCACTATTCAAGGAGTGTTAAACTACTAGGACTGGGTTTATATACTTCAGGATTCCTGTCAACTACTGTATTGTAAATTATAACGAGTTGGATAGGACTAGACACTTGTCCCAGGTAAAAAAAAATCATAAAAAATTATTAAAAAAAAGAAATGGACAGATCAAATAAATAATATAAGAAATTATACATTTTTAGGTGAGAGAGGGCAATTTAGCAGCCTAGTCAAACAAGCATTTTTACTCCTTCCCTCGCAAGTTTAGAAGTTAAAGAGTTAATTTAACCTAGGCTGAAGCTCCGATTCCTTTTGGGGGGATAGGATCGAATTTTACCCCTGGGCCGGGCTTGATCTTATTAGGCTCCAGGGGAGTGAGAGAGGGACGGAGGACGAGAAAGAGAGGAAATGGAGGAAGTAGCTGCTTTAGGTGCGACATTGTCAACCTCTTTTGTGGGTAAGATAAGTTGCAGCAGGAGCAGCTTGTCCCACACTTCCAACAAGCTTATCCTACGTAACAGAAGACACCTTGCGGCATTCCAATCACATTCCCATCTGTTCCTAAAATCCCAACCATGTTCTCTTCAACGTAAAACGATTGCTCGCAACTCCAACAATACCGGCATCTCCCTTACCCACTTGGTCGCTGTTATGGTTTGACTCCCTCTCTCCTGTTTGGATTGTTTTGACATAATTTGTGGAACCCAATTCAGTGTCCTTCACTTTAGTTAATTGAGATTGTGTAGATAGGTTTCTTAACCCTTCGGTGTTGTTTAGGGAAAAAAATAAATGACATTCATTATTTTTTCTTGGTTAATTGAAGACTGTTCGAATTTCGTGATTTTTGCATGATTTGATGGGACCCCGTTTGGGATTACTCTGTGTTTCCTTTGTTTTGTGGGTAGGAACAAGTTGAAGAGACTTACGTTATGGTGAAACCAGATGGTGTTCAACGTGGTCTTGTAAGTTTTTCTACAATTCGTGTAATGTAGTCTCTGAAAATTATTGGTGGGTAACAAAATGCCAAAGCTCTAATAAATTGAAACTAATACAAACTTCTTTTCCCCTCACAATTTCATGGGGATGCGTCAGTTCTGGATGCTTGAACAGCATAATAAGATGCTTATATCCGCATTCTCAGCAGCCAAAAGGGTGTTACTTGGGCTGTCTTTGTCATTTTTTATCTTTAATCTTATTGTTCTGAGTTCACCAATTAGATTCTGTATTTTAGGTTGGAGAAATTATTTCAAGGTTTGAGAAGAAGGGATTCAAACTGACTGGCTTGAAACTTTTTCAATGCCCCAAAGAATTAGCTGAGGTTTGTTGTTGTGCACTACTTGTATTTACTTTGTTGTTATTCGTAAACCAACATATTCTACATACTTCGTAAGAATGTGTCACTGTTTATAATTTGAAGCGCACCAAACTTTTCATTTTCTGATGTAAGGTGGTAAGAACAAGTTGTTTATTTCATGATGATAAATCATGAGGTTCTATTTCATTGTTGAAAATATAGTCTTGCTATAGTGTAACCACTGAATATAATATCATAGGCTTTCTTTACTTATGCTATGGTTTTGGGATGGATACTTCGAGCTTCCTATTTGAAATGTTTATCAATCTCTGCCTATGCATTGTTTCAGTTTTACTTGATTATGGTTTTTATGGTGTCTTTTACTTGTTATATACATCATCTATGAATACAGGAACATTATAAGGATCTCAACTCCAAGCCATTTTTCCCTAAACTGATCAAGTACATTACTTCAGGCCCAGTTGTATGTATGGTATGTGCTTCCTTTGTTTAACTCATACTGTACATGTTGAGTTTGAGTTCATGAAAATGATAGTGTTGTTATATTATCAAGGCTTGGGAGGGTGTTGGTGTGGTGGCATCAGCACGTAAGTTAATAGGGGCAACAAATCCTCTTCAAGCTGAGCCAGGAACAATAAGGGGGGATCTTGCTGTTCAAACAGGGAGGTCAGACACTTCAACAATTTTTGTTTATGCATCTGTATAATACAATTTTGTTTCAGCTGGTTGCAATGGCTTTGTTTCAGCTGGTTGCAATGGCTTTGTTTATCCTCTTGATAGCAATTACATTATCTGGAGACATGGTCTCATGATGAGTATTTTGGCAGGAACGTGGTCCATGGGAGTGACAGTACTGAGAATGGCAAGAGAGAACTAGGTAATTATATGAATGCCTTCATAAACACATATTAGATACACCGCAACACAATTGTTCTGGTTATGAATGCATTCATGATATCTTTCAAACAATAGGCAGTTTTGATTTTTCATATGATGGATTTTTGTTTGGGGATATCTTTCTCATATGATGGCTTTTTGTTTAGGGATATCTTATCTAGAAATTATGAGTGCCAGAATAAATCCAAGAAAAAACTACCATTGATATATGTGTGTCAAAATTTTGCTTCCATTCTGTCTTGGAAACACTTCAAAGACTTAGAAGCTGGTGAATCCAACAAGAATATTCCCTACATTCAGTCCAAGGAACAGAAGTAAATTATTGATTGTGTTGCTTTGCTATGTTGCAAGTGATGGCCTTCTTCTGTGCAAACTTACTAAGCTCCTATTTCCGGCCTGCCCCTTCCCCACTTTTCCCTTCTAATCTGCCTCTCACAATTTGGTTTCTCTGCAGCTCTATGGTTCAAAGAAGGTGAATTATGTCAGTGGACACCAGCTCAAGCACCATGGTTGAAGGAGTGATTTTCACCTGATGGATAACCATGTGAATTGTGAGGCATGCACTTTTGAAGTGTTCTCTTCGTTTATAATTGATCTGACACAAACAATTAAATGATTACCATTGAACTGCACTTAAGACCATGATTTTGTTTGAAAGACATTTGAAAATTGTCTTTGATTCTATCATCCCTTTGTTTCTCTTTGTATGTCCAAACTGACAAATTTATTCCAGTTTTCTCTATTCAGGTGAGTGATGATCTCACCATTCACATTATGTTTTGAGCAATGTCATTTTGAGAATAACTGACTTTGTAATTTGTAAATCCGGGGATATTGCCTGAATGCACTCGCATCCTTCAGAACGTAGAATGCTGCCTAAAAGTTTCTTGCTTACCTTTTGAACAAAAAGCTTATATGTCATTTAATGGATATATTTTTCTCTTTAAGCAAATATCTGATATTAATACATGTTCTTAATTCAATTGTTCATAAATTTCCAGCTCATTCTCAAATTCAATCACTCATCGTGGAAATTTTGCATCCCGAGCATTATATATCCTCTTTTATGCGGACGCTAAAGAAATGCAATAAATAGAGAAGAAATTTGTTTCTTTCCTCAATTTTCTCGCTGGGCTGGAAAGCAACAAAAGAAACAAGCCAGTGGAAACAAAAACTAAATAGTAAATCAAATTCAGCATCTTTCTCAAAAGGAAAATGCGTTCCAGCTCGATTGAAATTTTGTCTAGTATGCAGAACTTTCTATCATCTGAAATTTTGTTGGCAAGCTTTAAGAATCAAGCCTTAAATACATATGGTTTTAAAAATCATGGTTGGTTATTCTTTTCCACATGAATTCCTAAGAACGGTGCTGCAATTCCATCTTAAGTAAAAAGAAAACCCAACTTCAGGTTCACAATCGCAACTCCACCACTCGATAGAAGTCATAACATATGGCCCCGTTACAATACCCAGTTAGCTGACAATTCCAATGTTCACAGTTACGAACCAGGTTCTATTCTCACGTCTGGTAAACAGGAACAGAAGAGACACAATCCTGTTCCAATTGCCCTTTGGTGCTTTTTATTGATTGACAATCACTATAACTATGTGAAATACTTACAGATGAACCATCATTCTCCATCATCATTACCTCCCCTTCAGATGAGCTTTTCGCTTGTTCTGAACTTTTATATCTAGAAAACAAGTAAAAAACTGATACATTCTTGTCTGGATGCTGTTTCAGGCTATCGGTAGATTGACAGTCACTAGAACTTGGTGAAATTCTTACAGAAGAACCATCTGTATCTGTCATCATTGCATCCTCATGGAGTAAGACAAGTTGAGAACCATGAGAATGATAATCTGTCTCAGGAAAATGTGAGCTTACAGCATCACTGAAACATTTAGAAACAACGGGAGAAGCACAATCTGTTTCAATGTCCATTGTTACCCCAGATGGTGGACCAACATCACGTTGAGCGCCTAGTTTAAGCTTCATAAGTGTAGCCTCTGCAATCGAAAATGGTAAATTTAATGGACCTAGTCAAGCTTAACAGATAGAGGGATGCCAATGTTTGAAGTCTCTGAAATGTTTGAAGTCTCTGAAACTTTGACTACGACTCCCACTGATTTTTAGATATCATCAACTACGGCAACATTTGTAAGTTTACAGTATATCTTCACAGCTTAATTTAAAACTGAAACAGAAACAATCATAATCATCCCATCAAATCAAATGTCAATGCTGAGCTAATCAACATCCAACCGGATTACGACTCTCGTCTCTTAATTTTTAGGTTCATTTGTAACAAAATACTACACCTATTGAGGCAAATTATCAAACAACTGTTGAGAAAAGGAAGCTTAAGCTTGGGCATATCAGCCGAAAAGTATTCCAGCGACTAACCGTTCGATTTGCATATTTGGGAACGATTTATAAACCTGACGCAAATAAAAGTATGCAAATAATAGAAGAAGGGAGAGAATACCGTATACAGAGAGAGAATCGCCTTTGATGATCTTGGAGGACGCTCTCTCCAATTCCAAATCGCCCAGCGTTGAAGAAGCTGCTCTCACTCTCCCAAACATCTTCCTCTTCCTCTTCTCTGGATCTGCTTTTTACCTTCGAGTGATTTGGCGCCACAATTGACCGCTGTTTCCTAAAAGCTTCTCTTCGAAGCTGGGACAACAAATTGAGCCAGGCCCATCTTGACCCAATCTACATTAGCCCGCTTTATTATTAATTAATATGTTAATTTGTTTGGCAATGCTGTGACAGTTTTGGGTCTCATGGTATGGTATAGGTTGGTCTACCTCGAAATAGGATAGTATCCTTCCTCAAATTGGCGGTATGCTTTATTTGTGGCAGGAATAAATTCCGTTTTATTAAAAATAAAATATATAACACGTACGTTATTGATTGATTAATTGTGCACAAAATTATCATGATTTTAATTAAAATTATTTTTTATTTAAAAAATTAAAATATAAAAATAAAATTTTTAATAATATATAAATAATAA
>JAVXUL010000016.1:5833593-5848446 GCA_035590515.1 Trichilia minutiflora | reverse complement strand
AAAAATAAAATTTTTAATAATATATAAATAATAAAAAATTTAAAATATTTTTATAAATTAATAAAATTGATTAAAATTAGTTAAAATCGATCAAATACTTTTATTATTTTTGATTTTATTAAAATCAAAATGATTTTATTTTTAAAATTATGATTTTGAACGATTTTATTATTTAAAATCACGATTTTAATAATCATGATTATAGATAATTCAACAAATTTTATAGATATAAATTAAAGATTAGTTTGTTATTGGGATATTTGTATTTTACTTTTCAAATAAAAAAAAATATTTAATAATACTAATTTTTTTTAAAAGACTGATAATTTTATATTAATAGATAACATTTAAAACTTTTTTTAATAATAATTATAGCTTTTAAGCTACAGCACCATAATACTAAATATTTCTTAAAATTTATTAAATTGATTAAAAAAATGTGTACAGAATCCACTAACTTAGGACTAAAAATATCTTTTGGTTATATTTTTAAAAAGAATTAAAAATATTTCTGCAAATTTTCAATATTTTTTTTTATAAATTATCAATAGTAATCTTCAGGATCCCAGGAAGTTCTCGGGGCAATACAATTACATATCAAAGAGAAAGGAATGAAAACATTCAACCACTATTAACATTGTTAAATCCCAAACATGGAAATATACGAATGTTTGCAACTTATAGAATCTCATGGGTTGGTATAAGAGATCTGGAATTCAAATTCAACTCACACCGGGCAACTTTGGTTATTTTCTTATAATATTTATAAAAAAATAATACAAAACAAAACAAATTTTATTTAAAAAAAAAAATAAAAAGTACAAACGTCTGCAAGGTATTAACACAGGTCAAGTTAATGGTGCCTTTAGAAGCACAAGTGAAGAGGTGGGAGACACAGCAAATTAGGGACGTTGATTGATATGGATATATGTAGCATTTGCTACAGCTGACCAGAATATCTGGAAGACAAAAAACAATATATTAGCAAGGATATTTCTAAAGCTTCCGGATGAATTCAGGCCATGCCTAACTCTTCCCACAAAAATAATAATTAAGCAGCTCTGCCATATAATCGTCTTAAGAAACCTCGCCTACGACCTTTAGTCTTGCGATCCTTCTCTGAAAGAGTACCATAAAGAATGTTACATGCAGAAACTGACATAATTTAGGGAGAATTCAAACAACACCACAACGATTCGCATGATACTATATAAATTGCTTGCCAAAGGACTTGGAAAAACGATGGGTTCAAAATACATACCTCTTAATCTTCCAGCAAGGTATAAAGCTTCTTCTGCAAAAGGTCTCCATTGTTCTGCACAAGAATAATTGATTCCTAGACCGACACTAAGTCCTCTCAAAAGATGCACTGTGCGAAGAACCGAAAACAGTTCCTCTGGGAAAGCCTGTCAGAGATGATATCGTCAAGCAAAATAAATGATTATCCAAGTTTTACTTATTTATTAATGCTCCAAATCCAAAAGTGCAGCAGCGGCAGCGCTATAACCATTACATAGATTATCACACTGAAAGGTATAACACAAAAAGGACTCCAGGGAGCCATAGGAAATGGAACTGATAGGATTTCATTTTCATTTCCTTCTCAGCATAACATTTGAAAGCACTATTTATGGTTCAGATTTTAGAACAATGATAAAAGTTAAAAAATAAAGAAATCCTAAATTTTTTTTTCTTTTGACAAAAGAAGTGTCCTCAAAATTAATGACAAGAAAATGTAAGTGATTCCCTCAAATTTGAGAACCAACAATTCTCAACTTCATTTTTCACTCACAATTCCTAAGAACATTGAAATTCTTTGGGAAAAGAAGCCATTCACTGAAATGTTCAGAATCAACAATTTTTTACCAAAATTTTCCTGTACCACCGATTATTAAAAACATAGCAATCCTTCAGTGCAGATAAAGCAAAACACGAAAACTTGTTTCATCTGCTAAAAACATCATGATCACTAATTTTAGGGCCTCAATGCCATGTAAAATTCAGTTAACGATTACAGAATTAAAAAATGTAGAACATAGAGAAAGTAAATAGCTTCACCCACAGGACAATCTTGCAAGCAAACAACGTATGCTTCATACAATAATATCCAACTACATGCAACAAAGAGATTGGTGGAAACAGATTGGTGGTTCACTTTTAGCTAAAACCCACTGCTTACCTGAACAGCAACCTTTTTAATTGAAGATTCGTCTGAGAAGGGTTGTAACATCACCACTCCAGGAGGTAGTTTAGTATCAAACATTGTCTGTGCCAATCTAAACAATTCCTTTTGTTCATCCTCACATTTGCTTAAGGTATCTATACCAAGCTCCCTAAAAATGGAAAAAGTTATAAATAAATTATTTGATCTTATGATTAATTACTCAATTTTAGGATAATATTGAACAAAAGGTAATTATAAAAAATTAACTATTTATAAATACAGATATTTGATCTTACGATTAATTACCTCAATTTTAGAACAATATTGAACAGAAGGTAATTATTAAAAACTTAACATCCATGTTTCATGAAGCCAGAACAAGTTACATAATGAAATCTTCCACTACCCAGTGAGATGATTGGTTGACACAACTTTAAAAAAAAAAACATTAGCATTATAAACCAAGGTATCATAACCATTATTTTTTGTTTGAATCTTCATGACTACTAATCAGCGGTTGTACACCCCACTCAGGGTCTTATATAATCTTCCCATACAGGCAAACTAACTGAAATATAATTGATGTCATCAACAGACAAGTTACAAGTGTAAAACGCATAAAATGTACCGAGCCAAATTTACCTGTAGCTTTCTGATGCTCTTATAGGGTCATTATCAGCAATAGCAAGAACCAAACTAGCATATCCAAGCCTCAAATTTTCTGGGAGATCCTTCACTTGCCCATAATCTAACAAGGCAACCTGACTTCAAACAAGAAAAGCAGACCAAATAATAGTTAACATTCAACATGCTGAGTTGTGAATGTTAAAAATAACGTAGTTCCTGCTTTATCATTCCGTATTTGAAATAATTAGAAAAGAAAAATGTTAGAAGAGAGATGCAACTGTGCAGCTTATCTGCTCAGAAACTTAAATATTCTGCAAGATGAAACTTGTAGGAAATAATATGAACAAATGTTGAACTATTACTTGCCTCTGAACCTTTACAGATCAAGATATTTCCCGGGTGGGGATCTGCATGAAAAAAACCACTCTTCAGTATCATTTGTCCATATGCTAGAGTCAAACTCTTAAGTATGTTCCTGCACCACAGAAATTTAAACAAGCAATTCATGCTTTATATTGAAAATAACCAGTTAGAAGAATGTCAACAAGAAGTTTAGAGAGAAAGAAGAGAGATAGCACAACCAAATGATTCCTTAAGAATCACTTTCTCCAAGACAACTGACTACAAGAACCAGAAGTTAAAAACTTAGTACAGAAGCATCAAAGGCATCAGGTCTTAGAAGAAACCAGTGAGCAAAAAAAGAGCAGGCACAAGACAACAGGCTGAGGAAATATTTTGGGACCAGAGCAGTCTATTTGCAAGAAAGATACCAGTTTGAAGCAAAAACAATTTTTCTCACAAAGTTGGGATTCATTTAAGGGTTTCAACTTTTAGTGAAAAGAGAAGAAATAAGTAATTCCAGAGTTTGGAAAAAATATCAAACGCTTATAGGCAAAGTAATAACCATCAAAAATATGAGAAATATGAGACAAAAACGAGCTCCATACTCTCTCTGAGACAATGTAGGGGCTTACTGCTTTGCTGCGGCAGCAATCTTACCACCAGGATTGATTCCTCTTTTCGCCATTTCATCTCCAAGATTAAGGATTGGGATTCCATCTATATATTCCATCACTAAGACTTTCCTGATCAGTCAAGCAAACTATAAATTACAAATAATATCTATTCAGCAATGTCAAAACACTACAAATGGTGCAGAGAAATCTAAATTATGTATCTCAACAAAAGAAAAAATAAACAAGTTTTATCAAGTTTTGGAACGATATAATTTTGACAATTCATGGCTCCATTGCCAGTCACCCCATTCTATAATAGCAACCAATAATAAAAATATTGAATCACTCAATATAATAAAAATTTAGGCTTTGTTCGGGATTGCGGTGCTGTGGCTTTAGAGCTACAATTGCTGTGAGATGAAAAGTCAACTATAAGGAGAAAAGTAGTCCCTACTAAAAGTCATTGTTTACCCAATACTTTTAACTGCTATGATTTGAAATCACCAAAGAAGCACAACTGTCCCAAATTAGGCCTTAAAATGGAATAGCAGGTATGTACAAAAACATCTTCGTGGCCTATCCTGTGACAGCCACAAATACCGAGCTTCTATCCATAGAAAGTAACAACTGCTTGATAGACTTCAGAAGTTCATAAAAGTTAAGAACATGGTACAGCAAGAATTACCTAGTTACCATAGCCGGCAGCACCCTTGGCACCAGAACAGGAGACTTCTTGTTGTTCTTGTACAGAAAACGCAGAATTCTCTCCATTGCATTTGCCTCTCTTGCAAAGTCAAATTCATATCCAATCTTGAATGGAGCATAGAAACAACATGTAAATTATACAGTTATACACAGTCGAATTCAGATGCATGCATGAAGTAGCCTATTCTCTTGGATAGTATAGAAGTATTTCAAGGCATAGTTACACCAAGATTACATCATCAAATAAGGTAAATGCAACCATGTTACCTTCGTCCTTGCTTCGACTCTCAAAATAAAAGAGAGGGGGTGGGGTGGGGGTGGATGTTAGATAACCCAACATGAGTAACAAGATAAAATCACAAAACAATAGAAAAAAAATGAGGTTAGTGACGGAGAAAAAAAAAATCAACATTGTACCTGTTTCTCCATTTCCTTTGTTACAGAATATAGATCAAACTTAATATCTGTCTTTTGCATGTACAACGCAAATGCTTGCAAGTTACGGATGTCAGTCATCATCAGATCCTGAACTCCAGGATGTTGAACCTATCAAACACTAAATAATTAGAATCTTGTGGATATTATAGACCTCCAAAGATTAGTTTTGGAAGTCCTTACCTTGACGGCAACATCACTCTTATCACCTCTCAATCTTGCTCGATGAACCTAATTTCAGCATGAAACTAGTTATATATGCACAATTCTCTGCAAGCAAAATTTGAAGTTTCACCAGTACCAAACAGTAAAATTTTAAAAATTTTTCTTCCTCCATAAATTCACATAATATTTAATACAGTAGGATATCAGAATATATTTCTGCAAATATTTAAATTTTTAAAAACCCAAAACAACTATCAAGGTTAGAAGTAGAAAACAAGCTGGTCTTTCAGCTTTAGATTTTCGTTTAGTTTATGGTTTGATGTATACTACTTAGAAGATTATTCATTTAGAATGACAATGACAATAACAAACATGAAAGTCTATCTATATTACTTTTTCTGTTTGCACATTCTCTTAAAACAGTGTCCTTTCAACAGGCACAAAACAGAAAGACCATTTCGCTATAAATTATGCCTTGGCTCCAATAAAGCAGTTCATGAAGGTTGGAAGTGCAGTGTGATCAGTATTCTTACACTAGGTCAATAAAAAATGACACCAAATGCACACATTAGCTTCATAGCATAGTTGCAAGAACTATCATCTTGGTCTCAGCTAATTTAACTCAAGATAATGTCTATTTAGTTAAAGTTTTGCATGCAAATTCATGCACATAGTGACAAAATGTTGAATGTACAAATGATATCACAGCTTTGTTTCCTCTTCTTTTCTGTCTCCAATCCAACATTCTTGAACTGCAAAACTCATCCAAACTATTGGTGTAGAAAGTTAACCAACATACAAGAGTGTTCGGTAGTTTTCATGATCATAACACATCAAATTTCGACAAGAAAGGGTGAATAATATAAAGTCCTCAAGGCCATGCCTTACTGCATCAGAACATTTTGCTAGGAGAAATATACCTGTGCAATAGAAGCAGAGCCAATAGGATCTGGATCAAATCTTTCAAACATTGCACCAACACTTTTACCTAATTCCTTCTCCAGTACAAGTTGGATGGTATCATATGGAGTTGCTGGAGCTCGATCACAGAGTGTAACAAGCCTTCTCACCCATGCGGCTGGGGCCAAGTCAGGCTTCCCAATAATTTGGGCAACCTATATAAATCCATGCAAAATTTTAAAAATTTAGTCTCTTTTAGATAAAAAAATAAAAAAGGGAACTTGTTTTGTATGTGATCACGTACAAATGAACATCCCCTCAGCAAGGATTGCCCATTTAAATGATTCACAATCCATATCATTGCCCATACTGAAACTTACAAAGTTTTCTTTATTGCAGATTAAGAAAAGAAATTCACTGTGCAAAACTTTGAATAATTATTTTATTCTTTTTTAATCCATTTAGACCCAAGTCATCTAGTAAAATGAGGATGGTGTGTTGGCAAAATTCGGTATAACTCTGCTCTACTAAGGCAACAGTAGAAAATGAAATCATCATAGACTAGCAGTTTTCTCTCAAACCACAAGAAATACCACAGGTACCTTTTCATAGAAAAACGAACCAGAAATTAATAGAATGAAACTGAAACACAAATAGATAAAGCAGAATTTCAGAAAATATAAAAAGACCTAATAATTTAGAGTCAAATAATTAAGAATAAAATAGCAATATTTTAGGGAGTCTTTCCCCAATGGCCAATGCCAGTAACAGCTAAAATCAAGCATCCGATAGGAAAATAGACAACAGATCGATTAAACAGAGAAAAAGTAATAAAAGAACGAAAACCAATTTGAGTTGAACGATTTTCAGTGCATGATTGAAGATAGAGAGTCAAAACAACGACTGACTTGAGCTTGAAAGGAGAGAAATGTCTGGAATACCTTAAGAAAAAATCCGCCAAGGTCAGAGCACATTGCATAAATTTTCTCAGCGGCAAACTCATGTTGTCTTTCCCACATTGCCTCCTGCTTTTCCACATCTTTCAAGAATCTAACTTGAACTTGACAAACCTAACACGAAACAAATCAAACCCAACAAACAAACATACCCACCAAAATTTTATAACATAAAAACAACAAATATAAAGAAAAAGAAAGAGATAGAAACCTTATAGCCGGCGTAGATATCAGCAGCTCGAACCCAGAACTGAAAGGAACGTTGCCAGGGTCTCAAATGATAGGAGAGCTTGTCTTGAATCTCTTTGAAATCCACATGAGGCATATTGCTTCGATACTGATTTGTATTTGAGAATTATCATAAAATATGAGGCTTCTTGTTAATCAACTTATACTTGGCGCTTTAATATCCTGAGTTCCATAAGGTGATACTAACATTACATGGTACAGAATCCTTGTAGGAGGATAATAAATTACAGTTGCTGTGTAGACATGGAATGGAGCTTATAGTACTGAAATTGTGGCTGAGAGACCAACGACTATTTTATCTCGTTTTATACTTGTGCTGAATTGTGGATTGTGTGAGCTGTCTAGTGTTGGCTTACACGGAATCACGCTTTGCTTTCAAGGCTAGCAAATGGTTGTGCAGATGGCAAAGTCAGATAGAATTTTTATTTGTAGTATTTTCAGAAACCTTCCCGAGGTTTGGGAAAATTACAGGTAAAGGGAAGTAACTACGTCTATATTCTCATCCAAAAATGATTAAAAAAAATTAAATTGATCTTATTTTAATCTTTTTTCATAGATAATTATTTATCACTTTATTATATTTGTATTAAGTTAATTATTAGAATTTATCTTTTATCTACAAAAATTAATTTTTACTATAAAAATTAAATAATATGAATGTCGTTATTATAAAAAAAAGAATATTTTACTCTAAAAAAATTAAAATTATTTATAAATTAAATTTATTGCACTTTACTAATTTGAATGTAAGCAGTATATCTGTTAGGATCAACAGTTATGTAATAATTTTAAATTTTTATTGCATAAATTTTAGTAATTAAAAATAAATAATGAAATTAAAATATTAAAATTTTATTTCTAATCAAAACTCCTTAAATTATGCCACACATACAAAATAATAAATCTGCTTACTTGTAAGTTGCTGGTTGGAACTACATTCATATACTGTTACAAGGGTATTTAATATTAAACTAATATATTTATATGTTTATTTTAATTGTGATTTAATTTTGAATTAGTGTATTTGTATATTTATTTTTAAATTAGTGTACTTATATATTTATTTTTATTATTATATTTTAAATTAATTTATTTATTTAAAGTTTTAAATAAATTATATGTTTTTTATTATTTTAATTAATTTAATAATTTATAGTAAAAATAAAGAGAGCGTAAAGTATGGAGAAGTTAATTGGAATAGCTGTATCTATAATATAACATAATTTTACTGAAATACCTATCATGGTAATAATTGTTGAATGGAAATATGGATGGAGTAGAAGTTTACGTAAATTTTTAAATATTTTTTCTTTACCTGTAGTTTTCACAAACTTTAAGGGAGGCTTATGAAATATTCCTTTTTCAAAATTTGTCTCTTATCTCGGCTGGGTTGGGTGGGGGGCCGCGGTGGTGTTTGTTTTATGTTTACAGGTTGGTGACCGTTTGAACAGAAAAGGAAAAAATAATTGTGATACTGGAAAGGGTAAGGGTAATAATCGTGGACTAAAATTGACAATAGATTTGTCCATAAATAGGCTATTGTCAAATTAGATATCAAATGGGATTGGCTGTTTCAGGATGTCAACTTCGTTTCTCTGCTATTGAATTGAGTTTCCTACACAGACACAAACCCTTTATGGCAAAACACTGGATGATAAAACAGATTTGGCAATACAATTCATCTTATACAGGTTCAAATAAAATAGACCATGAAAGTTTAACCAGAAACTTCTGCTTTGGCCACTTTAATAATGAAGTCCAAAGGTGTTCAACATTTGGACACCTTAAAGTAAACAGTCATAATCCCTGCGCAGGTTGCATAAACAATCCTTGTTTCCAATTTATATAATTTTTGGGAAATGTTAACTCGGACTCAAGCCCACTTCTGCTGTAATATAATCGGTCAAAATGACCATTAGATCTCTCACATCGATCTACTCAAGACCATTGGCAACCGAGAACTAAATGACAAATGAATAATATACAAACAAATAGCTAGAATGCTCAAATAAATTTGGACAACAGAAAAAACATCTCAACCAGTATCACATTTATCCACCAAAAGTGCATCCAACCATCGAGTCCCTACTTGGCGTATTATTTTGTGATTAGCAAATTTGATCATCATTTTCATAAATCAAAAAATTCCTACCCATTTCATAGATCAATCACACGAGAAAGCTTTTGGATACGGTTCAATAAGAAGTCCCCCTGCTTGATGGTTGCTTGGTAAAGAGCATTCTTTGCGTCAGGACGATTGGTTTCAAGAACACCAGCAACCTTGTCAATCTTGCAATGGAGCTTCCCTGCTGCTATAAAGCGTGATAGCTCCCTGAAAGCACAAAAGGTTTACATAACTAAAGACCAAAAGATACTAAACATGACATTACCTCAAAACAATATGAAACAAACATCTGAACGAAATACATATTTACATATATATTTATATCTATCGTATAATGTGAATGCAATTAAATACTTACAGGTCAATGAATTCCACTGTAACCCCAAAAGCCTTTGCCATTGCTTCAATAGTAACACTTTTATAGGACTCCAAAAACTGAGAATAGACAACCGTTCTGACCTCCCTCATGTAATATCGAAAGTGGGGATACAAATAGCGGTCCAATTTTATTTGCTCAGTTAGCCCAGCTGAAAAAAACCCACAGCAAAACACATTACTCTTGCAAAAAATTCACTGAATAGTCAATCAACCAACCAAAAAAGAGACTGATGAAGTAGCAACCCAATTCAGAGGATACAGTGAAAAGAACAACATTCCTGAATATATATTAATGATAACATAAGACATTCAGATCTCTTCTTACCAAAAGCCGAGAAAAACAATTTGTATTGGCAATCATATAGAGAGTTTAAAAACTCAGAAAGATAAGGAATTTTCCCAATCACTGTCAAGATCTCAGGAGCATCCACCACCTGCAGCAATATATAAAATTAATAAGATTGTTAATAAGCATGCATGCTAGGAAACACCTGGCACAAAGAAATTCAGATCATAACCATGAGGTGGAAAATCCATGCACCTTTTGCTTCAAGGAAACTCTATCCAATGATATAATGCTTGTCAGGACAGTGTAAAAAATGAAGGTGTCATACGGGAAAAGTTCATAAGTTGTGAATGTAGAAATGGAATCCAGAAACAAATTGGCTGCCTTCTTAAAATTTCGAGTTGACATGCAGTACAAGCCTTCATACACCTTCAAACGATTCTTCCTTTCCCAATCACCTCCCTCTTCAAACAAGCTGGCATCAAATGACAGACAGTCATGTTTTATAGATTTGACAGCTACGCTCTAAGGAAAAGAACTGCCAAATGTAGTAGAAAATTCATGTAATACTTACTTCTTGGCTTTATCAATGCTCCTGGAAATAAGATCAAAATCCATATAGAAAAATCCAAGCTGCAATGTATGGAACACCAAGTCCATCTTTTGCCCAACAGCAACTGTTTTGCTTTCTGTTATCTTTAGTTGTTCCAAAGCTTTGTCCTGGCTCAACCACAGATACGTTAGATGTGAAAACAACATGCACACAAAAAAGATATAACTGCAGAAGAGAGTACTATCAGAAGCAAGAGTTGTAATCCTCATCTACCTTGTCACCAATCCGAACGTAAAACAAGGACTTGGCTAGATGAGCTTCACGAACTTCACTTTCACCCAAGTTTTCTTCAGCATCTGCAATCCTAGAAAGCGGCACAACAATAGAAATGACTACCTAGCATACACAAACAAATATAACTTCCCAACAAACACAGATGATACAAAAAGCCGGACAATCCTCCCAAGCACCTATTTCAACGCCAAAATTCAATCTCAATGACAAAATCCAATTCACTCTTTAATCACAGACTTACATACAAGTACATATGACCAACTAAATAAGCTCATAAAAGACATAAAGAAGCAAGAAACCTCATAGAAGGCATAAGCAGCAAGGTCTATGAAGGGACACAAATCAAGTGGAGCTCAACAAAATCAGTTATTTATAAATGTCTAAGACATCTGACTGGTATTTCATAGAGAAAACTAATCTGTTGCCTATTATAACACGAAGTAACCAAATAATTTAAATGCAGAAGCATTTCTAATACTTTATACAGTCAGATTTTCTACGTTAATTTATCAGACACAAATAGAAGTTCACCCTAGTTTTCCTGCATTATCTGCTAAAAGGCCCAATTACTTCATTACCAACTTAATTTAAACAATAGGTTCTAAGTTTAGCAGGTGACAGATGGGTCCACATTAAAAGCTCAACTGCTCACGCAAACCAAGAATCAGAGGTGAATGGTACGGCAACCAAAACTTCATAACTAAACATCTTTACCTATACCTCAACTTTAAATTTGTGTAACTCACTCATAAGTCCATTATATAATAAACCCAATTAACCTCTTGAAGCTTTTCTGATATTACAGCAGTCAAGTTCATAGCTAGTAAGAACAAAAAAAAAAAAAAAACCTGCCAACAATTTCTCTAAGACTAGGTATTATGATATACGTATATTCTAAAACCCTGAGAAAACAATGAAGTAAAAAACAAATTGACACACTAGCTACAAGAGGTAAAATTAAAATAAGTTATTGAGTACTCTGACCATGAGAGACAACATCAAAGCATTTATCAGACAATACATAATTTTTTAGCAGATCAGTTATCCAACCACATTTTGCAATTATGAAGCATTATGCCACCACCCAACATCAATCATAAAAGCAAAGTTCAATAGCCTTGTTGACGACAATTATACTTCATTTAATTGGGCTTCAAAAACAAGAAATTGCGTAATTGAAATTTCCAAAATCAAAATGATTGAATTATACCCCAATTCAAAAATCTTAATCACTTAAAAAACACTCACTTCTCATCAAGTATCTTAAGCTCGCCTTCGATCTTCGCACGCATCGAATCAAGAACGCTCGTATCCATCTCCAGCACCGAATCAGCCACTAGGGTTTCATAAAATGAAGCCATATCTGCCCACAACAGAGCAACAATTAAAATACAACATAAAAATGAACCAAGTGAGCCATGGGGTGAATCGGGGGAGTTAGATACCGTCGGATTTGACCAGTGCGAAGACTTCTTCCTTGAGACGGACCTTCTCGATGTCTTGAACGTCCGGGTGCGTAAGAAGGAAGCGCTTGTGTGCGAGCAAGAGGTGGGGTTGCTGTGTTCCTTCTTGATTTTCCATTGCTGTCCCGATTGCCAACTCACTGAGACGGAATTTCAAAATTTTGTCTTTGGTTGAGCCAGGAGGAAGCGAAAAAGAGGGCAGGGGCAGCTGCACGAATGGTTAAGTTACTCTCGAATTAGTCACAGGCTCACAGCTAGAATTCTCAGCTCCGCCTTTAGACTCCTTAATTGGGCCTCGTTGAGCTTCTTATCAACCATGGGCTTAACCATGGGCTGTACTATTCAGACGAAGTTAATTTTTAATTTTTCACGCATCATATAACATAAATAATGATATGAATCTCATGAAAAATTAATGGCAAATTACGTACTTAATTCTATTTTTTTATCAAAATATAGTGATTTAAATGTTATTACCCTAACCCAGGTTCGTTATTCTAACAAATTTGAGATCAACCAAGATGGCCTCCCTGATCTCTTAAATCAATCCATATTCCAATGAAGGTTCTACAAAAAAGGGTCCTGTCCGGACGTACTGGATCCGATATTTTCGCCATTCCTGAAAACTCTACTGTGTCAGAGAAAAAGACCGACCAGTCTCAGTGTCAGAGTTAGTAAAGACACTGGCGCTCAGCGTTCAAAATTTACCTATATTGGTACTTTATTCCCAGAAAATATCTTCGTGTAAAAGGCGAAGAACTTCTCAGTTACCTGTTACCTCACTTGCTGAACATCGATATCAATGGGGAAAAGAAAGTCCGGTGGTGCAAACAATCCGATCGATCTCGAATCTTCAACTCCTGGTAAATCATCTTCTTTTAGTTAAATTTCTCTTACACTGCCTTCTCCTTTTTGGTTGTACAAATTGTTCCTTTGATAGTTCACAGGATTCTGTTCGGTCACTGAGAAAAGGCGAGAACAAATGAAGGTTAAAGGTTATTAATTTCCGTGGATAGTTTACAAGTCGACAGTCTCATGTATGAGACTTAGTCGAGTGTCATTTGCTTTCCCAACTAGTGAAAGAACGCAATGAGATTCTTGTTTTCTAAATAAAATATATACAAAAAAATGTTCAGTCTACTTATTACGGACAATGTCGGTAGATATGATAAAAATAGATTGCATTTTTTAGATTATAATGCTTTTGTGGATTCTCAATTTTTTTTTTTCAAAAACAGTAGTAGTTTTCTGTTGCTATTTGGTTTTGCGAGAATGATGTAGGATTATAGCATGCTGATTAATCTTTCCTCTTATTTATTTATCGGATACTGTAAGAATGCTTCATTATGCTTGATAGAATAAAATACGTGATAGAAATTCCAGTGCTCAGTACATGATTTTGAAGGATGAAATTAACTGCATCAACCCAATTGACAAACATTCTTTTAGTAGCGATGGAAAACTTTCAATTGAATGCCCCCTGCTTCCTAGGTACCTTCTCTTGCCGTGAACGATCAAAGACAAGAGTGAAGCACATGAGTACAATCGTCAAACAAAAGAAGAAACTTGATTCCAGAGAATTTTGGTGCTATATGGAGTAAGCTATGATTTCCTAATCTAGAGGGTATCCTCAAACTTACTGTCCTTACTAAGGATATATGTGTAAAATTTGCAGAAATTTGTGGAAGAGATTCTCGGAGGATATGAAGACTTGCTTTACATACCTCAACTCCTTCTGGTTTGACCTGTATGCGAGATCATGTAGCAAAGCAAAGGTTTTGACATGGACTAAGAGGAAGGACATTTTTTTCAAAGAAATATGTTCTAGTTCCTATTATCTCTTACCTTGAACACTAAATGTCTGATTTTCTGGGAGTGTGTGGAATTATATCATTGAAATGCCTTCGTAGGAGCCACTGGAGCCTCTTAATCTTATGCCACTTTGGTGAGAATTTGAAATCCTAGGCGCTTGAACCAGATATAAGAAGTATGTCACTGTTTTTTCAGGAAAAAAAAGGATAAATAAATACGAGTAATATTTTAAACCTGCATTATTGTATCTGTTTACACATTCATTCAAGTTTTCAACCTTCATTCTTGGTGTTGAAGGTTTGTTTTCAGGTGCCTCAGCAGAGAAATGGTGAAGAATGTGATAAGTTTGTTCTCTACTTCATTTATCTGTTTGTTGAGGATGCTCCAGAAGATTTTAACACAGAGGGGAGAGGGCTATCCGTTCTTTGTAAGTAATCCTGTTACTGTCATGTTTGTTGTACACAGCATTGATCCTAGTGACCAAGTCTTACTTCTCTTTGATACACTGCAGATGGGAAAGGACTGATTTAGCTCCAGAAAGCCTGGATTGCTTTTGTGAGAAACTCAATTCCTTGGGAAAGTGATTTTATCTAGTTTTGCTAGTCATGTACATAAATTCACCACCATATTTGGCTTTATTTAGGGATTAATTCACCGAGGTTTAGTATAAACATTATGATTTAGGCATGGAATTATATTGGATACTGAAAAAAATAGAGAAAGTTGAGAATGAAAAAGGAGAAATTTTCTGTGTTATTGGTCATGAGTACAGAGGAGTATATATA
>JAVXUL010000016.1:5814626-5833493 GCA_035590515.1 Trichilia minutiflora | reverse complement strand
ATGAAGGGGTATTGAGGCCTTAAAAGGGGGATTGAGCATGTAATTTTCATGAAATTCTTTCTGTAAAATTCTTCTCTGACATTCAATGAATAGCCTGAGCTCTGAGAGTTCGTCCGTGGATGTAGGTTCTCAGTGAACCGAACCACGTAAAATCGTTCCTTGTGTTTCATTTCTGTATTTTAAGATTCTGTAATTTGTTTCTCTCTTCTCTTCATTCTCTGGTTTATGTTTTTGTTTGAGTTGTTCATCATTGATTGTTCAAGTTCTTGGAGACTAATCACAACAACCCGGTTGTTGAGTACTGCGTAAAAGAATTGGTAGTGCTTTTAATATATAGTGTGCACTCAGTAAGAAAGTGCTTTTGAATAGTAATTCTTTTTTTTTCTTTTTTTCAAATAGAAGTATTTGAAATAGCTTTCTAAAAAGTGCACAAAGTGCTTTTATTTCAAAACAAATTTTGGTTGTGATTTTTTTTTTCTGGTGACACTTCATGTGATCGTCATGGGAATTAATTCTTTGTCAAATTACATGAAATTCTTTGGTAATAGCAAAAAAAAATATTTTTCAAAAACAGTTTCCAAGTGGTTGTCCCATGACAAATGAAATCTAAATATAGATTATTTGTTATCAGAGGAATCAAGCATTTATGATGTGGAAATATTTGTTCTAGGAATATAAGTATTTGCTTCTTAAAAAGAAATGATTCCTATAAACAAACATCAACAATGACGGGTTTAGGATGTGACATATGGAGGCTATCAAGCAATCTTTCAAAATACGTTTAAAAGCTCCTTCAATATTGACACATATGCTCTATGTGTTGAAACTTGGGCACGTAAGTTGTAATATGCACTTTACGTATTGATCCTAGGGTAATCAAATAGGTTTGGAAGTTAAAGAATAGAAGTATCGATACTTTAACCATTAAGTACTAACATTTGAAACCCTTATATCAACACATATCCTTTGTATCAATATTTTTTGTGTAAAGTATTAACATGTATCAATACTTACCTTTAATATATCGATACTTACATGCAAATATTGATATAAATCAATCAAATATCAATCTTTTCTAATGCAAAGCATCATGTCTAAGTCTAGAGGTAATTTTCAAACAAGATTATACAATTTCCATAATTCCTAATTGATTTTTAGTAGTGCAAAAATAATTTGTATCAAAGGGTTTAGTAAAAATATCAGTCAATTGGTCATTGGTGTTGACATATTCAATACACACATCCTCTTTACTAATATGATCACAAAAAATGATGCCTAATTTTATATGTAGAGTCTTGAATGATGTATTGGGTTCTTAGTCAAATTGATGGCATTTGTGTTATTACACATAATTTAAATCCTTTTAAACTCTATGTCGTAATCTAATAATTGATGTTTGATCCTTAGAAGTTGTGCATAATAACTACCTACAAAAAAATATTCGGCCTTGGTGGTAAATAATGTAACATTGTTTTGTTTCTTATTAAACCATGAAACTAATGCATTATCTAGGAGATAACATATGCCACTAATACACTTGCTATCTATTTTACAACTATCATAGTCGGCATTTGAATAACCTCTCAAATTAAACATACCATCCTTGGGATAAAATAACTCTAAACTAGGTGTGCCTCTTAGGTATTGAAATATCCTTTTCATGGCTACTAAGTATGATTTATTAGGATTAGCTTAGAATCTTGTACAAACACAAACACAATAGAGAATTTCAGTCCTAAATGTAGTCAAATAAAACAATGACCCTATCATGCCTCTATACAACCTATGGTCAATACTTTTATCAAGTTCATCTTTATCTAAAAAGTTGAAAGTATTCATAGGTGAATCCACATACCTTGTTTCTAGAAGCTCAAACTTTTTTAAAAGTTCTTTTACATATTTATTTCATTATTTGTTTGTTTTATTTGTAAACCCAAGAAGAAATCCAACTCTCTTATCATACTCATTTCAAATTCACTTCTCATAAGATTTAAAAATTCATTACACAAAGATTCATTAGTGGTTCCAAAGATGATATCATCAATATAGATTTGAATGAGTAAAATGTCTTTATCTTTAATTTTGATAAATAAAGTTGTATTAATACTCCACTTTTCGAATTTATTCTTTATCAAAAGTTCACTAAACCTTTCATACCAAACTCTGGGAGCTTGTTTCAATCCATAAAGGGCTTTAGTGACTTTATAAATATGATTAGGAAATTTATGGCTCTCAAAATCAGAGGGTTATTTACATCTTAAATATGTATAACTAAGTATAAGTAGTTTTATTATAGAATAGTTTGGTAGTGCAAGTGCTGTATCCACAAGAAATATTTTTCTAAGATGTGATGATTTAGTACAAGGTCCCAAAACAAAGTAAATTTTAGTGATTAATTGATTTTAAAGCTAAAGATAACAAATGAAGATTAAAATACAAATTATAAAGAATATTTAACTAGGCATTGTAAAGATCGATGCTTTTACATTATAGGCCAATAAGACAGTGACACGTAAGCCAACAAATTTAAAAAAGGAGGCTAGTTTACTAATAAATTAATGAGCCCAAGAACATTACAGAAAATGTCAATATTCTTTGCTTAAGGGCTAATAAAGGGGTGACACATGGAGGAGTGATGAAAGAAATTAATCAATAATGATGACGTTGGCGACGGGGCATTTAAAGAAGAACTATAGCATCAAGGTCAGTTAGGACCTCAACTCTAGTTTTTTATTAAAATTACTCTTTTAATTAAAATTGGGGAGCTTAGTGTTAGGGAATTTTTGGATCACAGTGACCTGGAGCCCAACAAAGGCCCAACTCCCATGCAATAATCCAAAGCCTATCAAGGCATGCTCTTAAAAAGTTAAGGAAGTGCCCTGACGTTGGTTACCCAATAATGGGACTTAGGATGGGCAAACGAGACCAAGACCTTTCATACTAGCTGGAGGGTAAGCACATGAGATTCTAATAGCTTGAGGTCTTTGGTGTTATTCAAAACTCCGAGAATCACAACACGGTTGCTACCTTAAATTTTGGGGACCTGAGGTCCATAAGAGTCTCTAGGTGTCAGAGCTACCACACTTTACTAGAAGATCTTGACTAAGAGCTACGAGCAAGTTCAGTTGTGAACGAGCTTTCAAGACCATTTTTTACAGTTATGTTAACCCAATTGGTGAATTCAAATGTGATATTTAAAATATACGGATAAATAGAGATTGTCATTGCTACATTTATATCCCATAAACGGGGTGTATAATTCCTTAATTTGCGGAGAGAAACAATAGATTTGTGACACGTGTATAATGGTTATTAACCCAGGCAATAAAAGGTGAAAATTCTAGGTAAGCTACAATTAGCTTTTCCATTACCAAATTACCATCATTTTTGTTATATTTTTTTAGTTTCTCTTCACGAAAAATCAAAACTCTAACTTAAGTATTGGAGGGTTTTCACTAGAAAATAGACTTTTTTCCTGATTGTATTTTATGTTTTTAGATAATTTTAATTCTATTACCACGATAACATCTTAAGTGCATGGGAATCAAGAGAAGAAAATTTCCTACATCAACAGCTACCTTTACCTTTTAACTTTATTTAACCAAGAAAAAGGCTGTTATCATTTATGTCACCTACTTTCATTTTGAATGTACTTAACCCTAATTTTTCTGATTAACAATGAAAATTGTTGTACCATAGTCATTAATGGTAAACTTTTATGCTTATACAGGATATGAAAATAAAGTTATTTTAGGTAGTAGTGGGGGAGAAAATATAATTGCTGTGACGACACAGATTTTCTTTAATATTTTTTTCCACAAAATGGGACCACTTTCTGCGATCGAGGCTCTAAGGTTCCATCAAAAGGTTTGTGTCAACTTTACCTATCTTAAGTTTCATTATTATCTTGAAAGTAGCATATATAGAACCCTTAGGCTCTAATCAGTATTTGAATGTGATGAATTTTAAGCTACAATTGTTATGACATGAAAATTCTAAATATTAAATGCCAATATAAAATTATTTGGCTTAATCTAATATGTTTCTTCATTTTCTATTAATGTGGTGGAAACTAAATATACCTTATTGTGAGAATTGAACATCAGTGATCGATGACTAGTACGAAAAACTTGCAGATACTTTGGCATACCTTTTAAAGAAAGAGTATCGTCTTCAGGCATATAAAAATGTAGCAGTTTGCCAGTTTGTTGAGTTAGGAAAATGAAGTTGTTGACAACTTGTGGGTGTTAGTGACCCAAGGAAAGAAGGAATTCCTACTGGTTTTCTAAAAAGCATTATTAAAAGAAATAAAATCCTTAAAGAGTTGTAAGAATCAAATAGAGGTGCTGAAGTACCTGTTTGGCGGGCTTTTTTTCAGCTTATCTTTTTTTTATAAGGAGAAGTCTAACCAAACATCAATTTGTATAAGCTCTACAAAAATAAGTATCTTTTTTAATATGTATATATGAATAAATAAGCTGTACAAAAAAGCTATAAAAAAGAGTTTTTACTTCTCTTTTGTTTAGGCGCCAACTTTTTAGGATGTTATAATTTTTCTAGGTCACTTTTTATCCTTTAAAAAATTATATTTTCACTATTACCCTCAATAAAAAAAACACTAATGATTAATTTACTCCTCTGCTCTTCCTTTTGCTATATCTTCCAAATCCTTAACAACAAAAAAAGAAGAAGAAAGAATTGAAGCTCTAAAAGCACATTGAATTATACGAAAAAAAAAAAAGACAGATATTTCAAGAAAAAAAGCTAATAAAAAGGTATTGCATATTTTTTATATTTTTTTCTATGGGTTTGTGTATTGTTGGAATCTGTTGTAGATCTATATTATTCTCTTATTTTGTTTTTTACTAGAATTGTATGATTCGTGCTTTCTTGTTTTCCCTCTTTTCG
This sequence comes from Trichilia minutiflora, assembly GCA_035590515.1. Classification (NCBI taxonomy): domain Eukaryota; kingdom Viridiplantae; phylum Streptophyta; class Magnoliopsida; order Sapindales; family Meliaceae; genus Trichilia; species Trichilia minutiflora. Next base: position 5,828,585 of record JAVXUL010000016.1, on the reverse strand, counting down.
TTACAAAATTGACTAAAAGAATGATAAATGTTTTGAATCGTCATTTCTCATTACAAATAGGGTGTAAAATAAATTATTAATAATGTTTTCCTCAATTATTAATAAATCTTGCTTTAGATAGAAAAACGGCAATACTTAAGTCACAATGCAATTGGAGAGATAAATGTCCAATCAATAACAATAGTTTCAAAACAACGTTTTTGGGAAACCATGTACTGGTTTTCAAATTTTTATCCCAGGATTTTAGTTTGGCTTGACCATGAAGATGCTCAGAATGGAGTAGAAATTATATAAGTTTAATACTTATCAAAGTAAGAATAAAGAAAACCGATCGCAATAATATAAATAACTAAAAATGTTTTTGCGAGTCAACAAATAACAGGCTAGAGCTACATCTATCCAGACATTTTATTTTTTAAATATAATAGATCCGATTGGAGCTAGCAAACAAAATACATTGTGTTATTGTAGTTTAAGGATGACCATATATGTCACTAGTTAATATTCTAAAACTTTTACGATTTAGCTGATTAGGTAACTTTCATGAGTAATTTATGGGTTAAAGCTGCTAAGTGGATACTGCTCATCATTTTAGCTTTAGTTTGAATGTAGATACAAGATTATAGGAAATTTGAGGCATTTTAAAATAATGATAATAGTCACTTGATTTGATTTTCTTAATCATACTTGTTGTTGTATTTACTTCCTGCCTGAAATTCTAAACAATATTCTCTCTCTCTTGCTCTCTATGTGTATATTGATGTTTATTTTAACAAAAACTAACTTAATTATGTTTTAGATCTTTCTTCAAATTGGTCCTATCTATTTGTAGTCTATGGCTAGCAAAGAAATGCATCCACTTAATTCTGAATTTTTTGAAAAACAAAAACTTGGTGCAAAGTGGGATTATAATACTATTAGTATATTACTTAAAGCTTGTGTTGATAAGATTCGTAAGAGTGAAAAATTGGGAATTTCATTTAGAGCTAAGAGATGGAAAGCAACTATACCCAAAAGTAGTTGAAGAATAAAATGGATAGTTTAAGGAATGAATGGACTTTATGGATTAAAATGAAAAGAAACAAGATTGGGGTGGAACCATCAAATTGGGATCATTGAAGCTGATGTCATATAATGGGAAGCCAAAATAAAGGTAAGTATTTTAATTTGATATTTTTGCTAAGGTAAATTAATAGCATAAAGATTGTTTATAATAATAAATTAACTTGTCTTTGATTTTTTGTAGGATAATCCAAAATATGTCAAATTTCATTATCAAGGGTTAGAACATCATGATGATTTAGAGTTCATATATGGGGGCACAGTTGCAATAAGTCAACACATATGGACACCAACCATAAGTATACTGGTTGAAGATAGTGACATAAATGCAACTCCAACCACGATACAAGATTGTGATAAATTTGACAAGGAAGATCTCAATATTGACAAAGATGTTATCCCTATGTCAAACTCTCAACTAAAGAGAAAGAGGATGGTGCTTGAAGAAATGGGGAAAAAGATGACAAAATGTAAGACAAAGGTTGGGAATGCAGCAAGCATGATACTATCATTGGAATGAATAGCTGAGGCAGTAAAAAGTCACAATGCAATTGAATTTGTTGAAATTTCATCAATGTCCAATGTCAATAGACAATACTCTATTCTGAATTGCATTAAATTATTGGAGTTTTTGAAAAATAAAAGGGCATTAAGTTGAGATCAATTTACTTGGGCATTGACATATTTTACATCTGGGCAAATGAAATTGTTCTTATGTCTCTATCAGAAAAAAGTAACCAATTAGATTGGATTATGTATAAGTATAATTTAAAGAAAAATTCTAGTTAGAGTAGTTGATAAGCTAGGATTTGATTTGTTATTCATATGTCGAACATAGGACTATTCTCTCTTTATATTTATGTAATTTATTTTACGTGTAATTAAATTGATGTTTGAAGGAGGTAAATATTGTATGTAAACCCCCTCAGGGGTGGCCTGGTGATGGGAATTGGGCTTGAAATTTTAAGGTCCCAAGTTCAATTCTCCTCATGACATCTTTGTTAAAGCGTTTAGGGGGTCAAGTCCCAGTTTTCTCCAGTCGTTTGGTACTGTCTATCAAAGTACTTGTCGATCAGGATACCACGGATACTTTTGGTTTAAACCTGGGTTCCATTTTTAGGATAGTTGAAAGTCTGGATCCTTATGATAAATCTCAAGACAAATAAATATCAGATGTTGACTAATTATTAGAGTTTTTGAATTTTAAAAAAAAAAATTCATTTATCTCTATGAATTATATCGCTATGTAGTAACATCAATGTTATTGGAAAAAGCTATCGAAATTATGGGATTGCTTTTTTGACTTCCTATTGTATTACTATTAATAGGGTTTGACTTCTTATTCCCTCAGAGACATCGTGGTGAAGCGAGGAAGTGAATGTTGGACCCAGCCACCCGACTAATAACTTACTAGTACCATTCGAATTCCTTGAGTGGGCTCGTAGCCTTTTGGATCTAGTCTGTGTTCTCATCAATAGAGTCCTCACTCGTCTACTAGGAGGAATCGGTAATATACACGAGTTGAGTTGACGCATTTTTTTCGAATTTATTATTTATTATTTCTCCATTTTTTTCCTGTCTTGATAATTAAATTTGTGCTAAGCTGATATTAATAGTAACCACTTTTTTTGTTATTCTTCTTTGAATACAAAGCTTTAAAGTCCACTGTGACAGCAGCAAACAAAGCAAACCCACCCCATCAACAGTTGTGTTAATAAACTCGTTACCCGAACTTAAATTTCTGTGGAGGGAACCTCCCTTGTGTCGTACTCAGAACCGTTAGGCCGCCTTCCGTAGTACCTTCCACGTCATTCTCAGCTGGCCTCCATTCCAACAACAGCATAGCCAGATGGCACAACTCGGTTTGCAACATTCGATCGAAAAAAGAGAAGAGAGACAGGGACAATTTGGTCATTCAACATTTAAATTTGCATTTCCACGAGAATTTTTGGGCTAAATAATCGGCACTTGCTACTTTAAATTTAAATCATCTATTAATTAATTATAAAATCGTATTATACTTTCTTGGTGAGATGGGATGATGATCCCCAATTTTTCTGGGTACCCCAAATCAACGATTCTTTTAAATCTTAAATTATAAGTGACGTTGTTGTACTCGCCATAGCACAGAAAAAGAATGTCAGACAGTAACTCTAGTATCCACAGATCCACTAAGTGTTTAAAGATAAAAGAAATCAGATGGCTCCAGTTTCATTTGATTTCAGATTATAGCTTTTGATTTTGTGATGGAATTATTGTGCAAGTGGGGCCCTACCTACCATTAGAAATCATGCTACAAATTCTCCTTTCATTCTTAATTCGGGGCAATTCCAAATTCCCCCTCATCTTTGACAAAAAATGAATCAACCCCCTCTTGAAAATCAAAATAAATCAAGACCATTGATTTTAAAAATTGGATGGCTGAGATTAAATTATATTATCAAGAGGGGGGTGATTCTTTTTTTGCTAAAGATGAGGGGGGAATTTGGAATTCCCCCTAAATATAAAAAGATCATAACTTTTTATTTAAGAGAGATATTGAGGTAATTCATGATCTAGAGGAAAGGTAACTCATTGGACTAAAACTTTCATGTTTGGTCCAATCATCAATTTAGAATCTAAGTTATATTTTCAAATCCATTAAATAAGCTCAATTGTTATTCCAATCTAGCCCGACCATACTTCATTATTTTGCCTATATCTTTTGATAGAAATTTTAGATTTACTTGATATAAGAAATAGTTGAAAGATGAGTTAATTATCTATAACTTTTATGTTTATTACGGAAGCTGAATCATTAAGTTTTAAGGTTATCCATGACGTTCTTATGACAGTTAGAATTTTTCAATTTTATTTATCAAAGTTTTTAACTCAATTTGTTAAAAATTACAACTATCTATTTTGACATTTAACTCTCATATTTACCTATAAATAAGATGCCTATTTTGTATTTTAAGATTATTAGATATCATAAATAATAATTAATTTGTAATACATTTCGTTCTCTTATCTCTATGTATTTGTAAATCCCTAGTTAAGACTAAGAAATTGACAACAATGAATTAGTGGTATGTTTTCTTGATCAATTTTTTGTGCTTCAATGTTTAATCTTCTTATTTAATTGAAGTTTTATTTGTGAAATATGTTTTGATGTGTTTAAACTCTTTAATTTTTTTATAGACATTTAACACATTGAATGCTTGAAAACATATTTCTTTATTCGTTGTCGACTTATGACACAAAGAATATTTTGAATATTTTTCTAAATATTTTTATCAATTTCATATCAAGACATATATTTATGAAAACTTTTTTATTTTATAGAAAAGATATTCTTTTTGAGTTTAAAATAATTTTTATTTTCTAATTGATTTAACTTTTGAATTAATTTCAATTGAGTTATAAAAAGAATCAAGATTACTTTACCACAATTCAAATATGTCAATTTTAAAACCTTAGTATTTTAATTTATATTTAATCTCTACTTGGTAATTCTTCTTTAAAATTTATCTATTTATTATTCTACCTTTACTTTGGACCTTTACTATTGGACCTTAGTTGAATATAAACTAATTAGATCTTAAAAAAATACTCCTTGAGGATATGACACTTGCACTCATCAGACTATACAATAGTAAAATTACCTATACTTAAGTATAATAATCAAATTGAGATCATAAGGTAAATTAGATTGATACATAGCATAAAAGGGATCGATAATTATGAGGATTAGACTGTGCTACACGAAGAAACGTATAGAAATATCAATACTTATTGATGAAGTAAAGAAAAGATGACACTCAATATTTGAGAATTAATACATGGTAAAGCAAAGATCGACACATTCCTTGAAAAAGTAAAAATATCGATACCTATATTTAAAATATTATTACTTGGAGATACAATAAAGATTTTGAAGTGAAGCGAGCTCGAGGATTGGCACTTAAAGTGAAAAAGATTAATATTTGGCTATGGGAAGTAAAAGTATCAATATATGGACAACGCATATTGACACATGAAATCAAAAAAATTTTAGAAAGATAATATGTTAGAAAATGACACAAAGGAGAGTTATAAGCCAAGTTACTTTTGACCTGTAAAAACAAAAGAGATAGTAGAGTCTTAGTCTAAAGATCAATAAAAAAGAGTGGACATAAATTACATTATCGAATCACTATAAAAATCTTATTTGCCATTCTTTCCCTCTCTACTCTCTTTTAAATTAATTGTGTTATATTGTTGATATTTTGGTATTCATCTCATTGAATATACATCATATCTGCATTTCATTCAAATTACTTTTTAAAATTTGACAAACCTAATTCACCACTCTCTTAAGTATTTATATTTAGGTCAACAAATACATTCAATTAACTTATGTACAAGTATAATAGTTTCGAAGGTTCTGAAAATATAAATGTACTTTAAAAATTGGGTTAACGAAGAAAGAAAATTAATAACTTTAATAATAATTAACTCGTACAATTAATTTTAAGAATAACTGAATGGGATGAGAGAGAAAAAAAGAAGATGAAACTAATGATAATTAATTATTAATTATCAGTAATTAAAATTAAAATTTAATAATTTTTAATAAAATAAGATTTAATGTCTTTTTTGTAATATTTCTTTAGTTAATTTATTTTATTTATTTATTATTATAAAGGATGATTGAATATAAAAAAATTTATAAGATTTTAATTAAAATATTTTTTAATTAATAAACAAAAATTAATACTGATAAAGATATTTTTTAATGTTTTTTGATAATTTTAAAAAAATTATTTAATTTTAATTAAATGAAAAAAATTAACCCAGAGTTACCCGTTTTAAAAATCAAAATCAATCTCTTTGTCGAATCGAAATCGATCCAACCCGATCGATTAACGATTTAATCATTGATTTTGAGTCGATTAAATTAATTACAAACCGCAAAACCAACCTAAACCGTTCCGATACATTTAAAACCGGTTCCATCCTTCTCAATTTTCCGATCCGAATCAAACTGGTCCAGAATACGAACCACTATTGACATCCAGAGATCTCTTGAAATTAATCCAGATTACAAGGAGCAAAACACACCTAGAAAACCTACAACAGAGAATAAAAGAGCGACCTGTGTCAGTGTCACAGTCAGGATAGACGCTGGCACTCGGTGTTCAAAATTTTTATGTAGTACTTTATTCCCAGAAAATATCTTGTTGTAGACGATGAGAAGAACTTCTCACTTTTGCTAAACGTCGATATCAATGGGGAAAAGAACGTCCGGTGGTGTAAACAATCCGATCGATGTTGACTTTTTAACTGCGGGTAAATAATCTTCTTTTAGTTAGTTCTTTCTTATACTGTCTTTTTCCTTTTTTGTTTCGTATAAATTGTTCACTGGATAGTTTACAGGACTCTGTTTGGTCGCTGACAATAGGCGAGAAACAACTGAAGTTATTTATTTGTGTGGATTTGTTCACAAGTCGTCATTTGCTTTCCTGAAAGAACGTAATGAGATTCTTGTTTGCTTAACAAAATTTTAGAAAGAAAAAAAAAAAAATTGTTCAATCTACTTATTAGGGGTCGGTGGAAATAATAATAAAAAATTGTTTTTAGCTCCCAAAAAGGTTTATTTTTTCAAAACAAAAGTAGTTTTCTATTATTATTTGTTTTTGCCAGAAGGATGTGGGATCCTATTATACTGATTTTCTTGCTATTTATTTATCGTATGCTGTAAGAGTGCTTTATTATACTTGGTGATAGAAATTCCATGGCTTCAAACATGATTTTGAAGGACGAAATTCAATTGCATCAACCCAATTGACAAACATGTTTTTAGTTTTTAGTAGTGATGGTACGTTGAGTCCTAAATCCTTCACCGGACTTGGTGCTACAAGCTTCGTTGCCGGGACAGGGACGGTGACCGATGGATTGTGAAGGATTTTAAATTGTTTCAAAGAATTTCTCCATCACGTTTTGTTGACCTTACCAATGTTGCAAATTTTCAACAACCAATGGGGCAACTTAATTTAGTTCATGCTTATTTTTTTAGATTTGAATTTCAGAAAATATATCAGGTAATGAATGAGTGTTTTATGCTGTGGCAGAGGTTCCTCATCCCATTTCAAAGCATCGGACATGTTGGTTGCACACTGTCGCATTTTTGCATTCTAAAAGCATGAAGATTCATACACGAGAGATAGAAAACTTTCGATTGAATGCCCCCTGTTTCCTAGGTACCTTCCCTCACCGTAAACGATCAAAGACAAGAGTGAAGTGCAAGAGTAAAATCATCGAGCAAAAGCAGAAGCTTGAGTCTGGAGAATTTGAATGCTATATGGAGTAAGTTATGGTTTCCTAATCTAGGGTGTAGCCTCAAACTTATTGTCCTTACTCAGGATATATGTATAAATTTTGCAGAAAGTTGTGGAAGAACTTTTCGAAGGATAAGAAGACTTGCTTTACATACCTCGACTCTTTATGGTTTCACCTGTACAGGAAATCATCTAGCAAAGCAAAGGTTTTGACATGGATTAAGAAGAAGGACATTTTTTCAAAGAAATATGTTCTAGTTCCTATTGTTTGCTGGTGTGAATCTTATCTTAAACACTAAATGTCTGATTTTTTGTTAGTGCGTGGAATTATATTATTTGAAATGCCTTGTAGGAGCCACTGGAGCCTCTTAATCTTCTGCCACTTTGGTGAGAATTTCAAATTGAAATCAAGAGCACCATGCATGTTGTTGTTGGATTCCCTTGAAATGGCAAATCCTAGGCGGCTTGAACCAGATATAAGAAAGTATGTCATCGTTTAGTAAAAACGAGTACTAATTTTAAACCTGCATTATTGTATCTGTTTACGCATCCTTTCAAGTTTTCAACCTGCATTCTTGGTGTTAAAGGTTTGTGTTGGACATTTATAAAGCAGAGGGTAGGCCACAAACTAAGGAGATGATTTCTCGAATTCCTTTATTGGTGCCTAAGGTGATCATCATAGAGCACTTGATTAATTTTACATTTCTCCCCTGCTTCCTGTGAATCTGCAGCTGTTCCTAAGGTGATCATCATACAGCACTTGATTAATTTTGTTTGTATTCAGGTGCCACAGCAGAGAAATGGTGAAGAATGTGGCAGTTTTGTTCTCTATTTCATTAATCTGTTTGTTGAGGATGCTCCAGAGGATTTTAACATGGAAGGCTATCCTTACTTCGTAAGTATTCTTGTTGCTGTCATGTTTGCGTACACAGCATTGATCCTAGTGAGCCAGTCTTACTTCTTTTTGATAAACTGCAGATGGGAAAGGACTGGTTCAGTCCAGAAAGCCTGGATTGCTTTTGTAAGAAACTCAGTTCCTAGGGTAAGCGATTTGCTCTAGTTTTCTAGTTGTTGTACATAAATTCAGCATATTTTGCTTTATTGAGAGATTAGTCACTGACACTGAGGTTTAGTGTTAAACATTATGATTTAGTCATACAGTTATTTGGGATACTAACTTTGATCCACAGTAGACGAAAATGACTTGATCAATTAATAGTTGCATTTGAAGTTTTCTAAACATTACTGTATTAATCAAGCTCCACAAAACAGCGTTCTCTCACGCCCCACGCCCCACGCCCCACGCCATGACAATTCACTGATTTTGGTCCAAATGATTAACATATTTAAATAACTCCGACTTGAATGTTAAGTCTGAATGCTGCATTAAGTTTATGCATTTAGTGGCGCAATCGTATAGTTTTTCAATCAGTATTTCTATGACAAAACAAAACTTATATTTTTTATTTGATATTTCGAAATTTTCTTTTATTGTCTTTTCAATCCTGTCAGACCTGTGAGAAATACTATAAAAAATTTATGTAAATTGGCTTAAAAAAAACATGGTAATTGGTCTGATTGTTGCTTGTCTCTGTGGGTTGGTGGTTCCCGCTACTGGTAACAACATATTCATCACCATCATCACTTGCTATTAACAAGTAGTATTCCAATACTGCACTGATATTGAATTAAATTTAATTTAATACAATTCTATTCAATCCATTTATTTAATACAGTTTCAGTATGCAATAACAAATATGCCTTTATTTATTTATTTATTAAATTAATTTATTCATTGAACTCAATTCAATTTAATCTGATTGTTATTAAAGAATAAAAGAAATCTTTAATAATTTCTTCATATTTGAAACTAGCTTGTTAATAAATTGTTTCAGATGAAATGTTCTCTTATTTCAGATCTTTCCGTCGTCCTTTAAACGTAAATTTAGAGAGCTGGCAATTTGAAAATAAAACAGTTGCAGTTACTGCTGATAAAAGCTAATAACTCCCGCAAATAAATGTAATACGGTAATAGAAACCAGCCGTTCTAATTTCGTACATCATAAGCTCAAATGAGCAGCATACTATCTTGATTGTGGGCGTCTGACATCAAACAAAGTAAATCACTAGTAAGATCACTATAGCACAATAATAGATCTGGCAAATTTGAATTAATCAGCCTTGAGGTGAGTTATTTTTGTCACCGAATGAATGCTACATTATAAAAGAACATAAAAGAAATGCTCAAGGAAACATGAATGAAATGTAAACAAAAGCAGAAATGGAGACAGGCAAAATTCATGGTACAAGATGGAGATTTAGAAATCACTGATCTGAGAAAATATGGCAAAATTACTGATAGGATCGGAATTAAAAAGTGAAATACAAACATTGGCCATTGCCTGAGATAACTCGAGTTTATGAATTTTTTTGTCTGCACTAACAAATAGCTGCTCTAGAAAATTCAAAACCAACTCTTGATAACAACTGAGCATTGATTTCCAAACTTCGAATTACTACCCGAGAATTCATACTTCATATTTCAGCTACTCTGATACCATGTAATAACATTCCTTCCAAATATCCTCCATCACTTCCTCACCATCTTTTACAACATCTCCAATGGGTGGTTCTAAGGATTTTGAAGATAACGTAAAGCATACTCCAATAGATCCCAGTGTACAACATTTAGATCATTCAAACCTTGATATTCATTCACCTCCAGGAACCACGGAGTATAGTTCTAAATATTAGCAGAATGAAACAATTCGGCACAAGGCAACTGCCAGAATATTTGATTCACACATGGCATCAAAGCATTCAATAATCTTCTGTCAGCATCAGCAAAACGAAAGGATCGGGGAATTTTACAATGTTTCTGGCACTGGATGAATACTGTCATTATTTACTAAAAAGTGTTTAATCCTCCAAGAATTACATCTAATGAGTCAATACATAAATGATAAATTCAAAAAAGGAAAAGCTTCAACAAGAGGTTGACAACAAAAGCCAGTAGATATCAATTTCATAATCATGTTTTGCCGTGTTGACTATGTACCTCCTTCCTTATATATCAACAAAACCCCACAATCTAGGCTTAGGGCTGTGGAGAAAGAGGGTCTGTAAGTAACTTCGATGACTGAGATAACGTAGAAATAAAACACCAAAATTTTCACTTCTCCTTCATTCTGTTGTCTTCCGTTGTCACAACAATGGAACATACACAGATGAAAAAGAGATGTTTGGCACGTTTTGGATACAAAATTTAACTTACTTGACTGTAACACATATCCTTCAACGGAAACCAACCCATTTAAACCCGCTATCAATCCGACTGAATCCATGCAAGTTGGAGGGAAAACGTCTGGTTCTCAAGGAGAAGCACGGAACTGGATATTCACTCGTAGAACGAGAATTCCTAGCTCTTTTCGGATAACAGGCTTAATCAATTTAATTGGATATGAAGAAGAAAAAGAAAAAAAAAATAAACTTTCAGAAAATTGGTAACAGAAATGCAAACTTTCTCGATTCCTCTGAGCAGCAAATCTCTCTTTTCGCTTCCTCTTTTCCTGACTAAGCTCAAAGAATCTTCTTCTCTTGCACTCCTGTTTAACACCAGCTCTCAACACCGCACTCCAAAACCATTTCAGTATCTTCTCCTCCGGCTCGTCATATGCAACGTTTATATGCACATTGAAGAGAAAAAACGTTTGCATTTGCCGGTGAAGGCCGCGCGACAGATTTTACATCAGCATAACTTGATTTCGGAACCCAACTGGTTACCAGTAGGGCCCAACCAGTTGTTGTTATTTTGGACAACCGAACAGACGCTGGTGAAGAAAGAGATATAATGTTAGTTGTTAGCGATGACGGTGGTGGTGGTGGTGATTTTGAGGGGAGGAGAGAGAAGAGGAAGTTGGAGAAAACGGAGACGGCCACGGCCATGATCAATGATCACATAGCCAATGCTCACTTCGGTACTTGAGTTCTTTTCAACGGGATACTTTGCGGGGAGTGACTCTGGTCTCACTTTGTTTTGAAGCGTCATCATCTGGACCTCCGCCGTGCCATAGCACTTTGCAACGTGCCATAATTAGAGAAGTCAATAAGTCAACTTGTCCACTCACAGTGCTTTTCAAATTGAGATGTTCATGTAAAAGATTGTCAGTAGGAAAATAATTTTTTTTTTCTTTTTAACTTGTAACCTCCAGTACTTATTATTACCGAGTCCAACCACGGACATAGATATCTATTCTCATATGATTGATGATAGTAAATTATACGATATTATCTTTAATTATTAAATAAATATATAGAGATTATAGTATTATCTTTAATTATTAAATTATATGATGATATCTATTTCGTAATTGTATCAAAGAAATCTCTATCTTCACACATCAGTGAAGTATCATGTTTATTCGAATCTAAAACACTGATGATAACGTCTGAGTCCCAGGTCTTATCATAATCCAGTCGGATGTAATTAAATAATTTATTTAATTAAAAATGAGAAATTTTTAATTAAATATGCTTTCTATTAAACCATCCAATCATACCGTTAACATGCGGCTACAGACATACATCGGCCGAAAAACAAATTCATAAGATGCCTGTCGAAGCTGGTCTTTATACTTTGTAAATATATCGACCTCTGAATTGCTTCCTAGTTCAATTGATTTGTGTTTCCAAAGTCAATCAACCGAAAAATTATACTTTTTACCAGTATCTTCATGCTTACTTTGCCCATACTGTTTTTACAATTTTGTTCAGAAATACACGAAGGAACGGGTTGGTTACTTATCTTATTTGCTAACTAAATGATCTAGCAAAAGGCTACAGAGTTGTACAAACAAAGCTTCATCGGCAGCAAGATCAGCAAGTCTAGTCCTCCAAATTGGAGTGGGGAATTTTGATTGTCCCCTTGGAGCCATTGGACGGGAGAACAGAACTCTATGACTTGAATGTACTTTCAGCCGACTCGAGGGCCCTAGAAACTTGGAGGGCCATTTCAGCATGGAGCTGGAAACATGACATAGCCAACTCCATAATACAATGCTGTAGTGTTAGTCATTGAGGCATAGGAAACATAAGCAGTAGTCAAATGGAAAACGAGCAAAAAAAATGCTGACATTAGAACACCTAGTCAAACTATTCTGGAGTCAACACATCGGGTGGAACATATATGGTTTAAGAAGTGTTATTCATAGACAAGTGGCAGAATTCTTTAATTTACAGGGCAAGTTAAAAAAAATCGAAAAAAGAAAGGACCCAAGTTTCAATACTTTCAGTAGCATATACCATAACCTGTAAAGAAACCTATATTAAAGATGTAAAAAGCAGCCATTATGTTTTCCTAAACCATGTTCTGAAATTCCTTGCTTATCATGCAGCATTCTTTATAAGCCTCTTAGTCATCAACGTGAAGGGCCCATGTTCGAACCCATTCAAGCCCATTGGCACCTTGATGTTAAATAGGCAAACAAATGCTTTCGATGAATGTCATAATAAACAGGTGACACCACTGAATCAAAGGTTAACCATATGGATTTCAAAGTCAACCACCGTCAATATACCCATTGTGTCCACAACCCAACCCAACCTGGCAACCCGCAAGGGGATGAATTTCCCCAGTCAATTGAATAAGTTCCATAAACTGATGGTCACTTTTTTCCTAGATCTTATCATATCTAGAAGAGCAGGAACCAACGCAGATGCCTGGATGTCAGTATGTACATTTTATGCATATACCAAGCATGTAGATGAGCCTTCCCAAAACAATAAAATCCCTCTCAATCAAGTCAACACCATACCTTTTCTTATCAAATCCCTGCATGGCAGGAAGCATAAATGGTGCTGCATATACAGGAAATTTATTATAGGACCACTCCATCTGATTTCCCTGTATGCTTGCTGATTTCAGGCTCCATCCGCGTGTCTTCCCTCGGTTGACCGTGATGGAGGTGAAACCCGTTTCTGCTCCAAATTCGAGGCCACGACCATCGTATGGACGTGCGAAAAAGTCCCGAAGGATCGCCAGCTTGATATATGGAAACTTAAAATTTTCACAGGTTAAAACACAGAAAACATATATGTATATGATCAAAGGGGTATCGACATACCTCTTTGTCTGTTATCCGGAAAGCTAAGCCGTCTCCAGCCGCCTCCAAGCGTATCCACACGCCGGATCATTGACGATGATTCCGAAGATGATTTCGGGAGATATGAGCAAGTACCCAAACTTCCAAAGCTTGTTTCAAAGTTTCTACTCCTAGAAAACTTCTTCTTGCTCACAAGGAAGGAGAGACAAGAATGAAAAACAATTTCCCATCCTTTTCTAATCTCGGTTTCCTTCTTTTTACTTTTTAAGAAAATGATTTTGTGCCTTGAAAAATCTTCTCTCTCTTGGAACCGAAATCGTTCAAGGGAAGAAGAAGAAAACTGTTTCTTTTTCTCTTTCCCACCGTCTCTCCTCTTCCACCCGTCAATCTCTCATTCTCTTCTTATCTCTTTTTCTCTTTCTTTTCTTCACTCTTTGACAAGTGTCAAAGAAAGGATGATGGATTTCAAAAATCCATCCAATTCAATTAATCAAAAT
>JAVXUL010000016.1:5801825-5814526 GCA_035590515.1 Trichilia minutiflora | reverse complement strand
CCCATCAAATCCCTTAATTACAGCACTATATCAAATCCCGTAATTACTACAAATCCTATCAAATCCCTTAATTACAGTATTATATCAATAGTTAGCATTCTAACAGATACTAACTGTGATTTGTACCATAGGTAGATGAAGATGACTTGATCGATTAATAGTTGCATTTGAAATTGTCTTTGTATTACTGAGCTAGTCAAAGCTTCACAAAACAGCATTCAACGTTTTTGGTCCAAATGATTAATATATTTAGAAAAACTTGAACATTAATACTGCTTTAGCTTTAACTTTATGCATATAGTGGCGTGTTGGTATAATTTTTTAATCGGTATTCATATATAACAAAATAAAAATGATGATTTTGATTTGATATTTGAAAAAATAAGTATTATCTTTTCCTTCCTGGCAGATCTGTCATAAATCCTATAAAAAGATTTGTAAAATTATCTTAAAACAAAACAATGGTTGGTAGTTAGCTTGGTAGTTGCTTGTCTTTATAGATCACTGGTTGCCGCTGCTTGTAACATCCGTTATTACTACTATTCCAATACAACATTGATATTGTATCAAATTTAATAAAATTCAATCTCATCCATTTATTTTATTACAGTTTAGGTATATTGATAGAAAATATGCCCTTTAAGAATAAGAATGATTCCTTAATAATTTCCTTCATGTTTGAAAAACAGCTTGTTAAATTGTTCTAGATGAAATCCGCTCTTATTTGGAATATTTCCTTTGCCCTTTAAACATGTAAATTTAGAGCACTGGCAATTTGAAAATAAAACGGTAGCACTGGTTACTGGCTGACAAGAAGCTCATAACTCGCACAAGTAAATGTAACAGAAACCAAGCAGCCCTAATTTCGTACGTCATAACTCATAAGCTCAAATGAGTGTACTTTCACTGGCAAAAGCCGCTCAATTTGTGAGCAAGATTACTAACCTCGAGCAACAATCATACACAACAAATGCATTATAGGCTAATTTTAGGCATATCAATATTAGTGCAGGTCACCTGAGTGTTCTACTTGGTAATCTCAGGTAATGAAAGTTGTTTTTTAACATCATTATCAACTAAAGTAGTACCGATAATCGACAATCAGAAGCTGATTCCCGAGTATTTCAGCATGTGTTATATCAAAAGTTAACAATAGGGAATATCGCCTTCTGGAACCTCCCAGTTATCATCTTCATCGCCATCTTTACTCTGCTCAGGGGCTTCATGTACAGCTGGAGTTCTTCGTGGATGTCTGACATTAAACAAAATAAATCACTAGTAAGATAACTATAGCACAATAGATCCAGCGAACCAGAATTAATCAGCCTCAAGGTGAATTATTTATCGTTGGATGAATGTTACATTCTTAAAAAAATTACAGATGAAAAAAACATAAAGAAATGCTCAAGAAAAACATGAATGAAATGCAGACAAAGTAGAAATGGAGCCATTGACAAGATTCATGATACAAGATAGAGATTTAGAAGTCATTGATCAGAGAAAATATATAGAAAAATGACCATAGGTTATGAATTAAAAATTGAAACATTGACCATTTCCAGAGATATCTCAAGTTTATGAATTTTTTGTCTGCACTAACAGAAACCTACCCCAAAAAAGTCCAAACAAACTCTAGATAACAATTCAGTATGATTTCCGAACTTCCAAGCACTACCTGAAAATTCATACTTTAGCTACTCTGATACCGTGTAACAACCACCTTCCTTCCATATATCCTCCATCGCTGACTCACTCACCATCTTCTAAAACATCTCCAATGGGCTCCAAGGATTTATGATACTATGAAGCATAATAAAAAGTAGTCAATGCTCCAAAAGATCCCAGTCTACAACATTTAGATTGATTCAAACCTTGATATTCATTCACCTCCACGAACCATAGAATATAGTTCTAAATATTAGAATACTGAAACGGTTCAGCACAAGGCAACTGCCAGAATATTAGATTCACACATGCCATCAGAGCATTCAGTCTTCCATCAGCATCACCAAAACAGAAGATTTAGGGAATTTTGCAATTTTCTGGAGTTGGGTGAAAGCAGCCATTATTTGCTGAAAAATATTTAATTTTCCAAGATTCAAATCCAGAGAGCTTATACACAAATCGTGAATTAAAAAGGAAAAGCTTCGTCCCGAGGTTGACAACAGATGCCAAGAAATATCAATTTCATAAGTATGTTCTGCCGTGTTGACTATGTACCTCTTTTCATTATATATCACCAGAAATGTACCTCTTTTCATTATATATCACCAGAACCCACAATCTAGGCTTAGGGCTCAGGAGAAGAGTTGTATAAGCAACTTTTTTTATCAAACGGAGATACGTAGAAGTAAAACACCAATTATTCCACTCATCCTTCAGTCATTTTTCTTCCATTGTCACAACAATAGAACATAAACATGAGATTTTTGGCATGTTCTAGATACAAAACTTAACTTGCATAGTTTCAGTGAGATTCAACGCATTATGAAGAAGAAAAGAAAAGATAAGGCTTTCACACATTTTCACGCCGTTGTTGACCAGAAAAATTGGTAACAGAATTGCAAACCTTTTTCGATTCCTCTGAGCAGCAAATCTCGCTTTTCGCTTCCTCTTTTCCTGACTACTCTCAAAGAATCTTCTTCTCTTGCTCTCTTGTATAACACCAGCTCGTAGCACCGCACTCCTAAACCGCCTAAGTATCTTCTCCTCCGGCTCGTCATCGGCAACGTTTATCTGCACGTTGAAGAAGAATAAAACGTTTGCATGTGCCAGTGAAGGCCAGGCAACAGATTTCACATCATCGTAGCTTGATTTCGGAACCCAACTGGTTACGAGTGGGGCCCAACCAGTTGTTGTCGTTTGGGGCAACCGAACAGATGCTGGTGAAGAAAGAGATATAACGTTTGATTTTGAGGGGAGGAGAGAGAAGAGGAAGTTAGAGAGAACAGAGACGGACACGGCCATGATCAATGATCACATAGCCAATGCACACTCTTGGACATCGGTTGAGTTCTTTTCAATGGGATACTTTCCTGGTAGCGACTCTGGTCCCACGTTTTTTTGCAGCGTCATCGTCTGGCCCGCTCCAGGCCATAACGATGTGCCACGTGGCATAATCAGAGATATCAATAAGTCAACCTGTCCACAGTAATTTTGCAAATGGAGATGCCCTTGTAATGGATTGTCAAAAAAATTTTACTTTGTTAATTAAAAAAATTAACGAAAAGTATTGCTGAGCGTTAAAATATTCTATTCCGAAATCTTTTCTTTTAATTAGAGCTTCCCAATATCAGGATACTCGTTAGTATCAGAAACTTGATCTCATGTCAATCGCAAAAAACGACGTTTATTGCAACACCCCTTAAGAAGAGTGTTGCCCCTCATTGTATCCCAACTTTGTGACATATCACCTGAATTAGCATTACCGTACTAACAATAAAAGTTAGAATACAACTTGACATAAATGACATTACATTATTCTTTAATTAAATATGCATTCTATAAAACCATCCAAACACACCGTTAAGTTGCCGCTATAAACATAGATAGGCCAAAAAGGAAATTCAGAGTGGGTGAGATGCCTCTTGAAGCTGGTCTCCATACTTTGTAAGTATACTGGTCTCTGAATTGCTTCCTATTTCACTTGATTTGTGTTTCCAGAGTCCAATCAAACGAAAAATTGCACTTTTTGCCAGAATTTTGTACAGAAATACAAGAAGGAACGGGTTGGTTACCATCTCATTTGCCAACTAAATCCGGCAAATCCACAAACTACAAGGCAGGCTATAAATGTACAAAGAAAGCCTCATCGGCAGCAAAATCAGCAAGTCTAGTATTCCAAATTTAAGTGGGGAATTTTGATTGCTCCCTTGGAGAGGTTGGATGGGAGAACAGCACTCTTTGACTTGAATGTACTTTCAGCTGACTCTAGGGCTCTAGAAGCTTGGAGGGCCATTTCAGCATGAAGTTGGAGGCATGACATAGCCAACTACACAATACAATACTGTTGTGTTAGCCATTCAAGCATAGGAAACATAAACAATAGTCAAATGGGAAAAGAAAGCAAACAAAATGAAGATACTATTTAGATTTGATAGTTAAAAGTCGAAGTAAAAGAAAAAACAAGTAGCAACCTCAGATAGAATTTAACACACAAATCTTTGTTTAAGAAAGAAAAATATAATTTGATAACACTGGTATGTTGCCTGTAGATTAATAAATTATCATTCAAGGAGCAAAATCAAAAGTCACTTTATTTTCTAACTAGTCACACTATTCTGGTATCAACACATTGGGTGGAACATATATGGTTAAGAAATATTATTCATGGACAAAGGGCAGAATTCTTTATAGGGCAAGCTGAAAAAAAAGATTCAGATTACCATAACCTGTAAAGAAACCTAAATTTATACCATAACCTGTAAAGTAGCATATACGGTAACCTGTAAAGAAACCTATATTAAAGATGTAAAAAACAGACACTAAGTTTTTCTAAATGACGTTTCAAAATTCCTAGCTTACCAAGTAGCATTCTTTATCAGTCTCTGAGTCAGCAACATGAAGGGCCCATGTTCGAACCCATTCAAGCCCATTAGAGAGTTCAAGATTCCCTTCAACCAAGGCAGATGCTACAGAAGAAGGATGAAGTGCGACCAAAACACATGAAGCTGCATAAAGCACAGCCCTTCTGACATATGCTTCTTTGTGATGGCAAACGTCCCTGCATGAAGTTGGCACCTTGAGGTTAACTAATTAAGACAAATAAATGTTCTCAATGAATGGCAGAATAAACATATGACAGTACTGAATCAGAGGTTAACTATATGAATTTCAAGGTGAATCACCATCAATATACCAAATTATCAAGTCCACAATCCAACCCAGCCAGGCAACCTGTGTACAGTAAATGGATGGTTTTACCCAGCCAATTAAAAAGGTTCCATAAACTGACGATCAGTTAGTTACCTGGATCTTATCATATCTAGAAGACCAGGAGCCAACACAGATGCTTCTGGATGCATGGATGTACATTTTATACAAATACCAAGCATGTAGACTAGCTTTCCCAAAACTATAAAATCCCTCCCAAGCAAGTCAACACCATGCCTTTTCTTATCAAATCCCTGCATGGAAGGAAGCATAAATGCTGCTGCATATACAGGAAATTTATTACAGGACCATTCCATCTGGCTTCCTTGTATATTTGCTGATTTGAGGCTCCATCTGCGTGTCTTCCCTCTGTTAATCTGACCATGTTTTGGTGGAAGTTCTCTCTCATAACAATTTGACCAGTTCAGCAGAGTTCCTGTTCCTGAGACCTCTTTCCAGGCTCCAGCCCCAGGAGGTCCTGTGCTACTAGGCAAGAACCAGGGTTGAGTCTCTGAAATGGTTGATATGAGCGCCCTTGTTTGATGTTTGGATTTCATAGTTTTAGTGTTAGCAAGCTCCTCAGCTGCCTCTGTCATGACATCAAGTATCATTATGCGTTGGCTGATGTCTACATTGGGAGAATATAATAGTTTGTTCAGAGTGTCAAGAGACTCAAATGGGCGTGTGACAACTAAGGCAACCAAGGCTCTCTGTCTCTTTTCTTCAGCTGATTCTTCCTCACCTTCTACAGCCAAATCAGAGCAACGAACTTGTACAAGAGTTTTAACCAAATCACCAGCAACATGTTTAAGTTCATCAGGTGATGCTCGCACAAGTTTTTCAGCTACATCAATAGCCATCTCCACCTGCAATACCAAATATGAATATGCCCTCAAAATATAAGGGGAAAAGCTATACAAAAATTTGATTTACAGGTGACATGCATAACTCAAACATCTTCAGGCGATGCCATATGCAGTAGGTGATCACTGACCAAATATTCTACCAAATTATGTCAAAATCACTATGTTAATAGTTAACGAATGATATTTAGTTATTTGGCATCAATGTTCGTGTTCATGAAAACAGATCTCTTGACTTGCATCAAGATATGGAACTCCTAGAAGCCACGACTGATAATTGAACTTCAAAATCTTAAGGACAGAAAATCCATTGAGACAAAATGACTGATCAACTCAAATGACTCACCCCATCAGCATCGTCAGATTTCCGCAGAGCCCCAACTACATCAACCAACTGTGAAAATTTTCTTTTCAAATCAATGTCATCGTCTGACAAGTCATACGGCAGTAAAGATGAGTCACTCGAGGAATCAGAATTCTCACTTTCATTATCCTCATCGTCATCATCTTGATCAGAGACTGATTGGTAATTTAGTGTAACAGGATCAACAATTTCATCTGGATCAACTGACTTAAATCCGAATGATTTGTTCTTTCTACCCTTTTTATTATTGAGCATCTCTTCATTGGTTCTGCATTTTCTGTCCTTTTCTGGCACTGAGGTTGTGGATGTTTTTGTTTCATCAAGATTCCCTTCTTTGAAATTTGCAGCTGGTAAAGTCTCCTTATTGGTAGTGGTTAATCCGAATTCCCAGTCAATGATGTCCCCAGTCAAGTTATCGTCAAGGTATAGAGGATTTTTTGGGTCAATTATTTTAGAGAACAGTAAAGCTACAGTACTTGCCATTTTCCGAACTAAATGATTAGGATTTTCCAGCCTACCTGCACCAGAAAACAAAGATATCAGTAAGAGAAAATACCCAATAACATTGTAAGAGACCACCAAAAACAAAGGAACAAGAATCTACAGCTAACTCCATGAAGAATTAAGTGCATTGCATCCTTAGTCTTATCCAGCTCCTCTTTCAACATATTCTCCAGGCAAAGGCCTAAAGCAGCTGTTATATCTATTTTTACAAATTAAGGGTGTCTCTGAGAAAAAGAAAAATGTAATTACAGAATGGAAGTTCGTTTCCAAACCACGTGAACATTTCAAAGCTGGCAACCTGGGAGTATATAACATTTTCTTATTGCAGCTTTATATTAAAATTTATTAAAGATTCATTATTCACCACTGTCCTGTAACAGAATCACTACCATAGATCTCATGTACTCTGAAACAGAGGAATAAAGGAATAATAAAGGATACAAGATTGCTGCTCCATTGTGGCTGATTGCATAAACTCCCTTTCCGACCAAACTGCTACTAGACGCTGCACTGTGTCGATAAGAACTTGGGTTTGATGATCTTTTGACAGTGAATTGGCAGTAGGTGGGCATCCAAAAACAGCGAATTGGAGAATCCATCGCAGACAACAAACAGGAAAGACTTTCCAGAGTAAAAATTTATCCACGAACATAGACCTGAACAAACAAATAGAAAACAGTTGACATATAATATAATTGGAAGCAATAGAGCAAAGTGTTCATCAGTGAAGTCAAAAAACAATGTATCCACTATAACAGTAATTAAGAATTGGTAAATTTGTATTGTATTAGATTAAACTTCATTTGCTTTAACATCTGTGGTGTGTATTTTATCTCTTATATATACATATGTTCCTAAAGCTAGCGAGAACTAATTCTGAAGCAAAATTGTTAAATTATAATTGTAGTTCATTAAAAGCAAAGAAGTAACCATCTGCAATGGAACATTCTCCTCCAAAAGCAAAACAAATAAAAAATGTGTACATTCTCAGAAGGAGAATAAGAAGATAGCAGGGAAGCAAAAGCCTAACCTAGAAGGCAAATATAAGAAACATATCCTGAATTTCTGTACACCATTTTCAGTATTTCAGGACTCACAATTAATATACTGCAACTTTTCATGGTTGCATACCAATTACTCTCACAAGAAACCAATCATCAATAGTCACTTTATAAAAGTTTGAATAATCTAATTGCTACAAGAGAGACGCTGGAGACCAAGAGAAGAGAAAAACAGCTTCACATGGTCAAAGAAACTAAATTGGAAGAATTTCCACTTACCTGATTGACATCTGATGATTAAAAATCTGGTGAAACAATAACCAAATAATCCAATATGCTTCGACATCATTCACATTTTCAGTTGCTAGCTGATGCAAAAGTTGCTCAGACATTCTTTCCACAGCATATGGGTCTTTAATTGCCCCCATCATCTTCGACCAAACTTGGGATCCAGGGTTTGACACAAACACTTCCATGAGAACTGCATCTCTGTTGGACAACAAGAAGCTCTGAACATGCCTAAGAACACGAGGAACTAATTCACTCAACAGCACATCTGCAAGTGGTGAAATTAGTTATTTTGGAATCAATTTCAATTTCATCCAGGAGTATGAAAGAAAATAAATAAGTGGCAAATGGTAATCTCAAGACAAAATTTGTGAGAGAACTGAGGGGCTTCCAGGCATAACCAGTATGACAGTTCACTGCTGTGAGGACACACTTACCCAAAAACAACTGTTGATAAAATAATAGTAAAGAAACAAGGAAAAGATTCCCAAAAATACAAGAAAACAGCCATCAATTGGTAAATAGATTTGGTTAAAATCAGTATGAGACACATTGACTTAAAGAAAATATAAAAAAGAGTGAGACAAACAAGGTTTTTTATGATGGTAGACATATGTGCAAGATCCTGTTCTTCTAGGATAAATATTTTGCAATCATGGTGCATGATATACTGAAGTACCTGAAGAACCACGTCGACAAATGCGAGAAAATGTTTCCCCGGCAAACAGCAAAGTACCATCTATTTCAGATTTATCTGTGGTAGCTACCTTAGCAGAAAGGTTGATAGCCCTTTCTTCCACTCCAGAAAGAAGTTGAATAGTTATCTGCTTGAAGAACAAACTATGGTAAAATTGTAAAGAATAAACAATTGGTCAACAGCAGTTACAGAGGAAAGTTTGGCATTTAGCCAAATAATACAGTATATGGTCAAATACTTCCAACATTAGATTATTAGAATAAAACTTTTCATATGAATGAAACATAACTTTGCCAAAGCACACACATACGCATGCACATATAAATCCAGTAAAAATAAACAAGCACAAAAGCTCAGACATGAGAGAATAAGGATACTGGGATGAAAGTAAGGGTGGCGCCCTCAGTCGTGCTTTGTCAGGAACAGAAGCAACAAGCTGTGCCACCCTAGAGAGAGTTGACCTCAGCCACTCGTATGTAGAATCATATGACAGGTAAGAAATGCCAAATTCTCTGGCCATCTGGAGCACTCCATTGTTCTCAAGCAAGCAAAGTACAACTAATCTGTGATAAATTTAGAACTTTGTTATGATGCTTAAGCAATTATATGACAAAGCAACTAAATATATGATGAAATATTAGAAGTTTGTATAACTATCATCTATTCATCATATAAATAAGAAAAACAAACAATGAAGCATTACAAATATGTTTGATTAGTGTCCATTCCATTGAATATGATGGATGTAGAGTAAAATTTACACACTGTCACAAATCACACAGGAAAATCAAACTACCCCATTGGCATTATACATACCCTACCATGTATCAGATGAAATAAACCAGAGTCATCAAGACTTATGGAAGCACATATATACCAGAATATACATAAGGATATTTATGTACAAAAGCTGTTAACTAGAAGAAGAGCAAGGATCGATATTCAATTCTTATTGCTTTTCAAGAAATCACAGCAAGTCAAGAAAGAAAAAGGTAATTAAAATTTAATCATTTTCCAGCCACACAGCATGTTAGTATCTAATTGAATTAGCTACAAGCATTTTCCACCCACATGCAACATGAAATATTTACTTGTTCTAATCTTTGATTAAGCAAAAGGAAACGCATAATTAACAATGATTATCAACAAACATGAAGTCTCCACCCGTACCTTTCCACATTCGAGTGGACAGCATTAATATCAATACCATCACTTCCACTCTGCTGCAGACAAGGAACAAGAGTTTGAACAACCTCGGCAGCAATGCCATTGATAAAGAAAATATCATAGACATGTTTCCGTGCTGAAAAGGGGAAACAAGGTAGCCAATTTGGAGCAATATCTGCATGCAATAGCAATAAAATAACAAATAATGGACTGAGCAAAATAACACTCTGAATGCATGTAAGACAAGACGGGCAAATAGAGTAAGAGTTAAATCATCTGAAAAAGTGAAGAGTACCATAAAAATCTAGAAAATCGGCCATCAGCCACCACCTTAGGCCAAGTTAACTCACATCTACATTAACAAAGTTCTTCATTCATTATTCATAAACTTACAATTAGCATTCTGCTCAACATCAAGGTCGTCCAAAAATCTAATTTACCGCAAAACTCAGGCAATCAGAATAATGCAAATATCATTTATTTTAGCTAAAAATCCCTGAATATAACCATTATAAATGCCCAGTTTCTGATTGCTCTTCTGTGTGTATCTATCTGTTTATGGATTAAATTCATTCATCAATTCAACTTGCACTCAGTTCAAACATTCTTTAAATTTCAATTTTGGCGTGCTTTACACAACTACCAAACATGGAAGCAAAAAACAGTAGGATAAAAGCATACATGCTTACTAAAAACCTTTTTGATCATGGAAACACAAAAGCTTCCAAAGTAAGAGAGGTGAGCAATCTACAACATACCAAGTAATAAAAAGCCAGCCAATATTGAAAATGCAGGCCCTCGGTAAAATGCCTGCCACCAATCATCCCTTTCATTTACAGAAGGGACCTTAGAACTGAGGACCTGCACGAAAGAAACGGAAACCATTATTTAAATTGAATAGAGAATATTCAAAAATAAATGCCATCGAGCCATGACAGTTTCCTGTTCCACGAAATAAAGAGCACACACCTGGTCTCTGTAAGGCTGATCAATACTACCTGCAATCCCCCAATATATAAATGCTAAGTACTTACATTCTTTAGAAAATGTAGCAATAAAATGAACAAGAAGAGGATGAATTGAAACACAAAGCTTTATAAACCAGTTCCTTAACCGTAACCTTTCACATAGTTGCTTAAAATAAAGAACAAATAGAAAACAATATTAATAACATAAAGTGTAAACTTTCAAGAGCATTTTTTATTATTATGTAAGATGAAAAACAGATAAATGTAAATTTCTTATTAATAAAACTTATTAATTAGACAATTTAAAATTTTGGACACTAAACGTTTTCAGTTCCAGAATTCAATTGCCAGTAAAGTCAGCCTTGAAATTCGTTTCGTAATTTCTACAGATTTTATTGATTTCAAACTCAAATTCACATCCTTTCAAATATTATCCTTCGCCTACATTTCTCGGCAATTGAACAACGAATTTACAAACTGCAAATTTCAAATAAATTCTTTCCATGGAGAGTGTGGTTGAGACTGACCTGAGAGAAGAGAGGAATCGATAGGAAAGAGAAGGGAGGCGATAGAATGAAGAGTGCAAATGACTTGGTCAACGTGTTTGGCATTTTTAATATCTGTGATTACTTCTCCAACCTTTTCGAGAACTCTGGTCTCCAGTTCTGTCTTTCTTTTCTTTGAATCGTCTTCCATGTTTTTCCTTGCAGTTATCCCGTTCTCGAAACGATATTTTTCCTTTCTCGAAACCAGAAACTGAAGTAAATAAATATATAATGCAAAGCTCGTGAGAGCGGAAGAGTTTGTGTTGTCAGATGCAATCAATTTGTCCTTGCTCCAAGAACACTCTGGAGGGAAGGCAATTTCTCAATGACAGTTCGACTAAAGGGATTACCAAAACAAAGCTGCTGCCCAAAAAAGGGAAATGCACGAAATTGGCATATGTGTTTTTTTTAATTTTGTGTATGTATTTATTGAAATCATGCTAGAAAAAATTTAACGAAATAAAATAAAAATTATAATTTTTGAATAATAATATTTTTATAAAAAAATAAAATATAATTTCAGATATAATTTAAAATTATATTTTTAAATATAATTTTAAATGATATTTTTGAATACAGTTTAAAATGGATTTTTGAATCGAGATTAAAATAATATTTTTAAATATAAATTAGAATAATATTTTTAAATATAGTTTTTATTTTAATTTTTATAATAGTATTATTATTCAAAAAAATAAATTTTTGGTTTACTCAATTTATTGAGAAAAATATCCCAAAATTAATAAAAGAGATTTTAAACAATTAAATAATAAAATAAAAATAAAAAAATATTAATATTTACGTGATTCAATCAATGTGATCTATATCTACATATAAAAGCGAGTAAAATATTTTATTATCTTTAAAATAGAAGAATATAAAATTTATGAGAGTGCTTTTAAATTTATAAATAAAAAAAATAAAAAATTTTAAAATAAAAAAAATTCGAATTAACTTCAAAAATCTAAATAATTTATAAATTTAATTTTATAAAAAACTTAAAATCAAAATATTCTCAATTATATCACACTCCTTCAAGTTTATCGGGACTCTAACAAAGAAGGTAGGATAAAATTTTAAATTCAAATTTTTTTGATACGATTATTTTAATAAATACACTAAATTTATATAATTAATTTCGTGCATCCCCTTCCAAAAAAAAAAACTCAAATTAAAGCCAATGACAGTTTTAAGTATTTTTCTGTGAGAATAGTATGGTATGCATATTATTATAAATTTTATTATTAAAGCTATTTCTTTTAAATAGTGCAATTATTTTTATTTGAACTAAAAAAAGAAAAATAGGTACTTAAATTTCAAAAATTATATATAAAAGTCTCTCAGAGACTGTTTGACACGGCTTTTCAAGTGCTTAAAAGCTGGATTTTGCTTCTCTTAAAAAAAAAGAGATTTTAAATTAAAGCTGAAAGCT
>JAVXUL010000016.1:5750236-5787999 GCA_035590515.1 Trichilia minutiflora | reverse complement strand
AATTTTAAAAAATTAAATTAAAAATATTTGTTGTTATATATTTATAGTATTTTTATTTTTTATTAATTTTTAAAAAATTATAATTAATTATTATTTAATTAATTAATTAATTAATTTATTTATTTAATATAAACGGGCTGATCCGTTTAATCCGGTAGTCCGACGGATTGAATTAGGGTTAAGAATATCAATCCATTTATTAAACGGGCTAATTCGATCCAACCCATTTAAATACTTGACTCAAAATAATCTAGACCGATTAAACCCAGTCTGATCCATTTGACAGCCCTCTCACTCTCTCTCTCTCTATATATCTATCTATCTATCTATCTATCTATCTATCTATCTATATATATTTTGCTTGATATTATTGTTCTTATATGTGAATAGTGCCATTGACTCATTGACCTTCTAAGTAATTGTTGTGGTGCTTATTTGAGTCTCTTCTTAAATAATCATCGAGTAGACCTAGTTGAGCGTAGGAAGAGGAAGCATCATTAAAATCTGACTGCATATTTAATTATAGATCTAATTAAATCCTATCAAAATTTGAAGTAGGCGCTGCTACTTCATATAGCTACCAAGCAGCTTAGAACAATCACAGGTGCAAGAAAGAATAGGTACCATTGATGAGTACTCATCCTATGTTAATTTTAATTTTGAATTTTTTTTTTAATTAAGGGGAAGTTCACCCTACTCAATTCAAATAACATCTTATAGTATTAACGTGATGTATAATTTAAATTAATAATCAATTATACTATAATAAAAATAATAAAATATTATTAAATTCAAGATAATTAATAATCAATGATACTATAATAAAAATAATAAGATATTATTAAATCCAAAATTAATATAAAAATAATCGTTTAATAGAAAATAAATCAAATAAAATTTTCAAAAAAAATAATTTGATAATCCATTATCAAGACTCCCATTTAAATTATTGTACCAACTTATAACTCGAATATAAAATCAACACAAAATAACCATTCATTCAATGGATCTTTTACTATTAAATTACGTCACGGCTAATCAATTTTAAAAAATATACCAAAACTGAAGTAGTAGTATCTTGTGCTAGCATAGCTATCTCCTTGTGAGGACTACTGATTTTTATCAAAGCACTCTTTTAAACCTCTCCATACCAAGAACGAATCTGAAAAATAAATAATCCCGCTAAATAAATCTTTAAAAACAGTGTTCATAATCCATGACAATATAATGACATTACACCGTTCCCATTGATTCGCTAAAGCGGTCTCAAAACGATCCTTAGGGCTAATGTCATCAATCAAATCAGCTTTGGTCTTCGCAAGCAAAGCACTCCGCATCAACCGACTCCAAAGGGCGTAATTCTCATTTCTCAATTCTGGTAAGTTGTTGAGAAATTAAAACGTGCGTAGAGGGTCTGATGGATAAAGGTACAGGAGATTATTATAATCAACTAATACGATAGACGCTGGTCAATAGATTCCGCCATTGAAGAGCAGCAAGAGCTAAGATAATAGGAAAGATATGAAAATCAAGGGGGAATTCCAAATTCCCCCTTCATGTTTAATTAAAATATAATCACCCCCTGGAGGGGGTGATTATATTTTAACCAAAGGACAGGGGGAATTTGGAATTCCCCCGAAAATCAAATAGGAAGAAAGAAGGAAAACAAACCCCTGAAACCGTGGGCTGTGATGCCGCATAACAAAACAACACCCAAACAAAAAGTAAAAATATTTGTTGAAAACGAATAAAATTTATTAATTATGAATTTTCTTTTACATCTTATTTATATAGTTTACTACTCAGGTTAATTTTATCCTAGACTAAACTCTTCTATAACATAACGTAATAAACTCAAAAAAAAGATAAATATAAAATTATAGAATAAATTGGTTATCTCAACCCGTGATTTATACTAACCATGTTTAACTTGTACTGAAAATTCTCATTCTATTATTTTCTCCTCGACATAATGTGATGCCAAGAGCAATTATTTGTCCAATTAAATGTTTATAAATTAATTTTTACACATTATGCTGACGCCAGTAACTCAAATATATCCCACAATTATTGTCTGGCTATACTGGAAATATTTTGGGTAATAGTTACCCAAATATTGTTCGACTAGTGTAGTGGAAATAATTTTGTCAAAATTAACATCGTTTTAACAAAAGATTCCAGCAATCACAACAGTTAACAACGAAAAAAAAAGAAAAAACTGAAAGACTGTAGTATGATCAGAGAGATGAATTCAACGAACGCATTACAAAGGTACAGAAAGTATCCTACAGCCAAATTTATATCCCATTCAGAAAATTGCAAGAAGGTATCGGAGGTCCTAGGTCACAGAAGTAACTGACGTCAGCACCTCCATGAATAAACAATCAATAGCATAACCTTGCAGCAAGGTACTCCAGTCACAGGTCACAGGAGTAGTTAAAATCGGACCTCCACGAATAAACAATCAATCACATGGTAATCGAATGAGGCAAGGGATCCTATTCAGGTCGCCAAACACAATACTACCATTCTCTCCATCATCATAAGGCAGAATGAGAAATGTGAATAGATCTTCCAAAGGTACAGAAAGATTCTGAATCAAAACTCAGAAATGAGAACACCCGGTTAGAATGTCATGCGTTAAACTTGACCGATTGAAGATTTTTCTCTTTGAGTCTGCATTGCATCAGATTTTTATATATCACAAAATTGCGGTAAATTGAGATATAGATTCATCATACAAATTACACATCCCATCTCTCCTTTCCAGTGGTTTTCATAGTCATCCCTTCTCTGAGACAAAAATGGAAATGTTAATTAATATATCTTGAGAAAATCTAGATGCAAGGAATACGTTTTATCCAATCTTAAGAGCACTCATTCATAAGTCAAGAAGAATTGGCCCAAATGAAACCTACATAGATTTAACTTTGACATACTTGTTGCTCTTGAAGTTGACATCAAAAGAACACATTTCCATACAAGAAAGTAAAATTACACATGGAATCTACTCTTGACAAAGAAAATGCAATCCATTCAACAAAATCTTGTAATTCTTTTCACCCATCACCACATCCCTCCTTCGAAACTCCTCAAGCAAATCAAAAGCCTCACTACCCCTTCCTTCCCTACACAATCCTTCCAACAAAGTCTTGTATGTCAACATATCAGGCACCATTGAATTCTCCAGCATATCGAACACAAGCTCAATGGCATCCTCAAATCTATGCTCCATTGCAAGACTACAGATCAAAATCATATAGTAACTTCCACTTGTTACCAATCTCTTCTCTTTCATCTCTTTGTAAAAAGCTAAATCCTGCTCCACTCTCCCCTTCTCATACAATCCCTTAGCAATATAGCTGTATGTAAAAGCATTTGGCATACATCCCTACAACCCCATTTCACGATAAACCCTAGTAGCTTCATCAACCTGAAGACACTTAGCATAAGCCTTGATAATCATATTCATGGCAAATGTATCAGGTATAACTCCTAAAGATTTCATTTGCTTCTTTAAAGACCTAACCGAATGCAAATAAACATAACAAACATTGAACTTGTTAAATCTCCTAAGCAACGAATTTAACAACGAAGTGAAAGTCTCAATGTGGATTTACAATTTTCTGATTTCAGCATCTTCTTATATGCATCAAATGCTCGATTAAATAAAAGCTTGCGAAACAGAATCTGATAATGGAACTATAGAGAGGGACAGAGATTTCACAATTGCCAGCTAGGACTTCTTCGAGGAGGATTTCAACGTGGCGGTATCGTCTTCCGGAGATTAGAAACATGATAACTGTGAGGTAAGTTTCGTTATTGTGCCCGTAACCGGGTCGTCGGGCAGTCCATCGGAATATGTCGCGTGCGAGATCATGGTCCGATTGAGCTTGCAGGGCTGAAATCACATTGGCCGGGATGAAACCGGGTTTGAGGTGTTCGATCCAGGTTTCGAATTGTTTTTCAAGAGGCGTTCGGCTTCGAGTTTGGGGTCTAGTTTGGTTTGGTGAGGTTTGAATAGGAGGAAAAGGAGTGGTGGTGGAATGAGGGAGAAGTATGAATTTGTATTCCATGAACAGAAGATAGGGGTAAGATTTTGGCAAGTATGGAGTTTCTGAGAGTCGAGGAAACGACGCCATAGAGGTTCACCAGGTATTATCGATACCTTGCAGTTGCAGAAGCTGTTTTTGAAGGCTGGCTTGGTCAGGAATGAGGGAAATGAAAGTCTGAAATCACTCAACATAGACAAAACGCTTAACGGATTTTTGGGCGGCAGACCCAACTTCCTCCCTCCCTGTTGTGTAATTATTTGAATCGAAGTGAGTGTCCATTCATACTAGTTTCAGTTTCGTCGAGTAATTACTAATTAGGGCCAGTAACGCCGTAACGGGGATAACGTGTCGATTTCGTATATAATAACTACAGAACGGTAATTCGAATAAATTTATAGAATTCATGTCCTGTTAATAAATTTATAATAAATTTTTTTATTTATTTAAATCTGATTTATTTATTAACTATATCTTAATTTAAATATAATTTATTTATTAATTATATAAATCATTTATTAAATAAATGATACATTATTATTCATTTAAAATTTTTAATTAATTAATATAAAATTTAAATTATTTAATTTATTATTTAATTAAATAAAAATTAAATATTAAAATATAAATAAATAAAATATTATATTAAATAATTATTTAATTAATTATATTTTAAACAAATAAATAAATTCATAAAATCAAATTCAAATATGATATAATTATTAATAATGTGATATAAATAGTATCTAAATTATTAACCCTACTTAGTAATCCATTGTAAATTAATCTTATAACAATATCATTTAAAAAGTAATTCTAATATTAATATTTTTTTACTGGGGATAACTTATTTTATTATAATTATAATGTAATCGTTTTTAGTTCTAAATCTAACTTATAATGTTATTAAATACAAAATTTATAAAAGAGAATCTCTCTTTCCCACACCCCTACAACGTGCACGACGGGATTGCTATTATCTTAACAACGCTGTTATCTTCTAAGAAAATAAATAAATAAATAAAACCTTTCGTGAGTTTACTATATAATAGTTATTTTCCAACAAAACAATCTTGTTAACTAATCACACAATTTAAGAGATGCGAATTTT
The DNA here is from genome assembly GCA_035590515.1 of Trichilia minutiflora. Taxonomy (NCBI): domain Eukaryota; kingdom Viridiplantae; phylum Streptophyta; class Magnoliopsida; order Sapindales; family Meliaceae; genus Trichilia; species Trichilia minutiflora. The sequence continues at coordinate 5,782,836 of JAVXUL010000016.1, read as the reverse complement.
CGATTATCTCTTATATGATATTATGAATGAAACCTTCCCCCTTTCTTGCTTACACATTAATTACAAGTCTACATAGAATCGATACATTTGTCCTTGTGGAGTGATGAATTTTACTCCCTAAAACAGGGAGATATCTTCCCATAATTTTTTAAAGAAATGGCAGCAGTACACTGCCTTGAACGCTGGTGGCCTGGGACAGGTGAAATTGTGACCCAGACATGAGTGAGGCATTAATGCGTATGATTTATGACTGATATGCAACCCTGCATGTTAAAGAAACAGGCAAATTAAGAACGCAAAGATGACCCCGTTAATTAAGTCGCCAAAAACAAAAAAGAAAGGTCACACGAAAGTTCATCGAACAGATTGTCCAGATTTGCATTTTCCAGAAAAAATTACTGACCATAGTCTATTCAAAACTCTTTATGGCTTGACTCAGAACACACACACACTTACGGCAGTTATAGAACTGTTGGACATCGCCTTGGAAAGTGCCCAAGAGAATAGTGATGATTATGAATGACTGAATGACAAAAATAAGTTTCATTGACAAACAAAAAATGGATACATCTTTCAGCCGAATTCACTGATCATCACAGTCACTACTATTTTGGGGAAAGGAGAAATTACACCATAAATTTGGTAGAAATTGCACATTTGGTGTCTTTCAGGATTCTTACACAATTCGTTCCCTTTTGATCCTTCCTTTGATGAACAATTGTTTTCAAAAATCCATCAATGGGAGTCACCTTTACATGGACATTGTCTTAATCATCATCTTGCCGTAATCTTCTTCTTTCCTTCACCTAATTATCCTAACATGTATTAGAGACAAGGAGCCAATCAATACGATAATCACTAATGATTTTCTACTACAGATAAGTCAAGCAATCCTCAATATCCAACATCACTCTAAATTTCAAAGGATTAAAAGTTCAGGCAAGACAATCTACTCTAAACAGGCTATTCACACCACTAATGATGAGTAGACCACAAATTCTTTAATAATCTAGAGTCAGAAATAAAAAAACATCGTTGATTATAGAAGTGCACTCTCTTCCATTTTCAACCATCAATCACATTTACATCCAATTCCCCTTCAACTGCAGACACTGTTTAAATATCACTTCAATAAAAGGAAACACTTACAAATTTGTTTTAAATTAAAGAATATAGTAGTAAAACCTTTGTTGAACTGGCTTGGACTACTATAGTACAAATTCAACTATAAAAGCTCATGAACAAAATCCATCAAGCTCAGTAACCTATTATTAGCAACCTATTAACAATTTCTTAGAAAAAAATGAGAAAAAACAGATTACCAATTACGAGGGTTTTGTTTTCTGCCCAACTCGAGAGATCCGCCTTAGCTCTTGGGTTCCTCTCCTCATTTCTCTAAGAAAATGATCAAGACATTAAGGCACAAAAAAGCTTGAAAAATGTGAAATTAACATGACATAAATCATACCTTTGATAAAGGAAAACTATAAGATAGAATAAAGGAAGGAGCATCAAAACCAAAATTGAAATGGCCAGGTAGAATACACTCGATTGCTTCTGCACAGAAGAAAAGAAAGACAATAAATTTTAGATATGAAGCATAAATTCAAGCTTCTGTCAAGATAGGCTGAAAGAAATTTTAGATTTTCTTCTACACAGACTGAATCAGAAATAGGAGACAGTAGACTGAAAGTTTTATGATTTGAACCTTAGGTAGCACTTACATGAAGTTCTTTGGACAACCCAAATAAACAAATCAACTGTATGCATAACAAATATGCAGGCTGGAAAAATAAAATTCCAATATTTACCAAAGCAAATCAGTGTGAATCCTTGACTACACCTCTGAGCATTACCCTATAGTCCAAAATATCGCAGTAAAGAGTAAATTCTTACCCTGCTTCCTTTAGGAAAAGGTTTTCCTTTCCCCGGACATGTGTGAGCATCACAAAATTGGCGCAAGAACAATTCTGTAAGTACATGACAACGCAGCTACAAGTAAGATAAATTAGCATTTGTCTGCCCAACAATTCTTTTCTAATAAGAGAAAGGGTTCTTCTGCTTAACATCATCAGATTGTTGCCATCAGAAAAGAGCAACAGAAACAAAACAAAATATCTTCCATAGCACATAGAAAACTACCATGAAGACGGCTTGCTGAGAGACCCTGATTAAGGGGAAAACAGCTGTTCGCCAGACTCTGCACCATAAAGAACATTTTATACAAATAAAAACAGGACACTGGAATCAATAATGCAAGAAATATTGGCAGTAGACATAACCTCACAGAGATGGCGATTCCTCATAACAGCGGCAGGATTGCACTTGCTTTTAGAGGACTTGGAATTCATGACGAAATCACAATGCAATGCTCCACATAAATCAGCCAAGCACTTATTTTGACTCTGAACTCATTTAAATTTGTCACAAAACATTGACTCAAATCAATTTCATTGGGCCAAAAAAACACATCAAAATGCTTCATGGCTCATTATGCAACAATATTTTGTAAACAATTTAATAAGGAAATCCATTTTGAGTTTTGATCAGGATGTTTCATCAGTCAAGTAATACCATTATGAAATTAAAAAACCTTGGAAAACATCGACTGAAAATAAGCTCAATTGTAGGAAGACTCATAGTAGTCCAAACATTAACATAATCATCTACCCACATTAGGCCAGTAACATCAAAAATGAAAACATATAAGCGGCTCTCTAAAAATTGAATAAATTGCTTCATGACAAGTCAAAGAACCAGGGTTCACATACAACATTGAGAAGATTGTTGTGTCTGTTGTCAAAATGCTGATCAAGAAATTTTTCAGCAAAAAAGCTTTTCTTACAATATCCACACCTCCATTCATTTATGTCGAAATGAATCTTGTGTTTCTCCTGATCCCTGAACATATCATTGTCAGGATGAAGCCTGCACTTGGTCGAAATCTGAAACTGCTCTTGCGTCATAAATGGCATCAAATACTACACAACATAGACAAAAAGATATAGAGTCATGCCTACCACTCAATTTCAACAACATATTCCGCAAAGATATTGTCTTCAAACATTACCTCCTCTATAATATCCCATGCTGCTCTACTTCGTTCTCTTGAACAATGTACTTCGTGAACCTGCCCCAACTCTTGCTTTAGATTTCTACAAATAATGACTAGCAGTATCAGTCACAAACCTTCAATATAGGATTACACTACACCATCACTGAATTAAATCATTACTTCATTAGCACTAAAAAATCATTGCATATATCCGCCTATTAGTTTTAAACTTCAATTGGAGCCACACAAAACTTGGAAATAAATATTTGTTAACTCAATATTGCAAAAAGAAAAACGAAAAGGCATCATCACCTGTTAGCTGAATCTTCAACGCCCTGTGACAAGAAATTAAAGACGAGAGAAAGAAAAAATTCAGCATTAGATCATTGAATTAATACAGTAAATAAAATCAATTTGAGCTCCACAAATCCTATGTAATCTCGAATATAAGCTTCTTGAAATATATTCATTCACGAATCACTCTTACTATTTGCTAGTTTTGCAGTAGTAGCAAAGATATTAATACCTGAATAGAAGTCTCTTGGAGGGAAAGCAATAGCAAGAGAAAAATTGAAGTTGTTGGTTGGGTGTTTCTCCCCATTATTTCTCTCTCGACGAGCGAGATTTGAGGTTTCCCCTGCAAAATTTTTTCCGGAGATAATCGATGCGATCAGGAGTGGAATCCTGGTATTTTTTTATTGGTCTGTTTGGACAATAATGGTTTAGTACCCTCCTCGAAGACGGAAACTTTCCTGCACTGGTTGAGAATGTATTGACCAAGAACAAGAATAGTACAAAAAATTCGACTGTTTCTCGGTTGGGCCAACCGGACCAATTGGTCCATCTCCAAATCGCAGAAACAGTTCGTGTTATATCGGAAAAATATATATAAATTATAATGCGCATTTTTATAAATTATTAAATTTTTTATTATTTATAAAGTATATTTTATAATTTATTAAAAAATAATTATAAACATAATCTCCATACTACTATCGAACTTCTTTTAATTTTTTTGGTGGAATAAGTTCTATACTATTATTATCATTATCTGTTTAAGAACTACACGATGATTTAATACGAATTTAATATAATTAAACGGATTTAGAATTAAAAATTTTGACACTAATAATAATCAAATCATATTTGTGTCATATAATTAATAATTATGTTGAATTCAGATTTAATCTTCTAAATTCGTTTATTCGTTTAAAACACGATTAAGATATGATTAAAACGCAATTAGTTAAATAAATAATTATTTTATTTATTTATATTTGATATTTAGTTTATATTTAAATAAATAATTAATTAAATAGATTAAATTTTTATTAATTAATTAAATAAATTATATTAAATTAATGATCGAATCGTATCATATTATATTACCTATTTAAAGAATAAATGACATCATTAATAAATAGATAATACGATTATTAAACATATGACACAGTTAATAAATAAATTATATTTAGATTGAGGATTATTGATACAATTAATAAATGAATTGAATTTAAATAAATTTTAAAAAATATTATAAATTTATTAATATAATATAAATATAATACATTTATTCGAATCTACATTATTTTAAAATTCATAAGATAATATGTATATAACCATGCATTTTGTTACCAAGTACGGGATAACTAATAAGAGCCGGTGATAAAAATCAATTCTCATCCCCACCCTTATCTAGCAAACAAACGGGTTAGAATGGACTCATTGTTTGTGTTAATTAAATTTTATATTTACTTTTATTAAAAAAGAAGAAGATTTGAACCGATCACGTAATGGATGTAATTTGATATAATAACATTACTTTATTATACTAGAATTTATTTTTAGAAGAATTCTAAAAGTTATAGTTATTAAATACTATAAAACATGGCAATATGAATGTTTGAATTATTTAATAGTGTTTGCTTCACAGTTGGCACACCAATGTTAACCAACCTGTAACAACTTCCAATAGTCAAAGTAATAGAGATTGCTTTGCTTGATGTGAACAATTCTTCGAGGATAAATTTACAGGTTTTACTTCTCATGCGTTGTTACGAAATGCTTTGATCCCTTTAGTTTAGTTTTTTTACTTCATTGTCGTGATTAATCCTATTCTATTTCTAGGAGCAATGTTTTTCTGTTTTTACTTGTATTATTTCTCGTAGTGTTTGTTGTATTTAACAGGTTTCTAGTTCGGTGAGTTGCCGCTTTTTGCCTTTTGACGGTCTATTCGGTTCAAGAAAAATTGCAACAGCAGGTGGTTAACGGCTTAACGCCTTTGTTCTGGCATTTTGATAGATGTCAATTCACAATATAGAAATACTGCTATTTATCTTTAATCAGGGATTTGAAGTGTCATTTGTCAAAAACGGAACTCATAAGTGCTATTTTTGCAAATGAGAGAAAAACAGACAGAAGAAACCCTTTTAGAAAGGTAGCTTTCCAGGGTGGGCTTATCTTTCAGTCTGGTTTGATCTCTGAAACAGAAGGATTCAGTTCAGTTGGCAAAGAATTGAAGAAAAAGTAATAGGATGGGGAAAAAAAATAAGAAACCAGGGAAAGGTAAAGAGAAGACAGAGAGAAAAACAGCAAAAGCCGAGGAAAAGAGAGCTCGAAGAGAGACCAAGAAACTCTCTCCGGAGGATGATATTGAGGCCATTCTGGTAACATCAAATTCATTTGGTTTGTTTATTTAGATAAATCAAGTTATTTTATTTTATTTTCTTTAAAGGAGACCGTTTGAATGAACATTTCTGAGTTTGTTTGAATTTTCACAGTTGAGTATCCAAAAGGAGGAAGCTAAGAAGAAAGAGGTCTATGTTGAGGACAACGTTCCAGCACCATCTCCTCGGTCTAACTGTTCGGTAATGCCATTATTAGTCGCTGTTCAAATGATTTTTCTTTTTGCTTTTGTCTTGGTTCAGTTTTTTAAAATGCATGTATTGGATGGCTGTGTAGCTAAACATAAATCCATTGAAAGATACAGAGTTGATACTTTATGGCGGTGAATTCTACAATGGTAATAAGGTTAGAGTTTCAATAGCATTTTTTAAATGTCTGTATTTATTTGAAGTAGATGAATGCTGCTATTTCTGCTTACAAATAAATAAATATGGTTGATTTGGATTGATTCAGACAATTGTATATCGTGATCTTTATCGGTATGATGTGGAGAAGCAGGAATGGAAGTTGATTTCCAGCCCCAATAGTCCACCTCCTCGCAGTGCTCATCAGGCAGTTGCTTGGAAGAATTATCTCTATATATTTGGTACTCTTGATGAAGTTTTGGTTCAATGCGTATATACACTAACCTTAACTCTTAATTATTTCTTGTTACCTATATAACTGCATTTGATTTCCATTAGGTGGTGAATTCACATCTCCAAATCAGGAACGGTTCCATCACTACAAGGTGAAACTTGGCCATCTTGCTTTTTCAGCTTCAACATTTTTAATATGAAATTTTGATTTCACTTGGTGATACCTTATGTTGCCTTTGAATTTTGTGGTTATAGGACTTTTGGATGTTGGACCTGAAGACTAATCAATGGGAACAATTAAATTTGAAAGGGTGTCCTAGTCCACGATCAGGTCATCGAATGGTACTTACATGTTTCCTTAAATTTATATGAGCATAACTATGTTAATAAGGGTGTCAAATTTATATTTTTCTAAGAAATTGGGGTCTGCTTTATTTTGGTCTTAATTTTTGTCTGCTTTACTTCTTGAAATACAAAATGCTATATCAGAAGCATCACATGGATTGTTTGTGGTATTTCATTGCTCAATATCAATATTACTCTTTTGTACATTATTGGTGTAAGATAGGGTTAGAAACTAATAAATACTACTTAATTTAGATACAATACGTTCAGCTCTATGGCTAGATTGGAGAAAATTGTTTTTCAGATCCTCTGCTTCCAGCATAAGAAATGTGAAAAGCCCTGATGTCCGCATGCTGCTACTCTAAGGGTGCAAAACCATAGGAGTCTAATGTGAAAAGAATCTAGTTTTTGTTTCAACTAAAATTGAAAAAAGGAAAATTTCTTAATCTGTGTTCTATTTCGCCTGAAATCCGTTAATAATTTTCATGTAGAGCTGTTATTTTGATTAGATGTTTATGAGTAAAGTGCTAAAGATTCTAAAATTCTAGTTTACTTCGATCTTGACTGAATTGTTAGTAAAGACCATCAAATCAGATCTATTTCTAAATATTCCTAAAGTTTCTAAAACTCCATCCTTTTTCCTTTGTTTTTTCCTTTGTGTTCGTTTATTTACAGGTTTTGTACAAGCACAAGATAATCATTTTTGGTGGCTTCTACGACACTCTCAGAGAAGTAAGGTTGTTGATGGGTCCTTGTAAAATTCTTTCGACAGTTTTGTAATTATTGACTGTTGATCTTGGTTTAGTTCTCTATGGCTGCTTGAATGCTACTGATTTTTTAGTTCTTCCGTCAATATTGTTGGTGAACTTTGAATGTTAATGCATTATGAATATTTATCTTCAATCATGTCATTCTGTGGCAATACAATTTTTTTTTTAAAATTTTTCTGTTTTATTGAGCAGGTATTATAATGATTTGTATGTCTTTGACCTAGATCAGTTGAAGGTGAATATATCAAACCTTATTGTTGAGGCTACTATCATGAAGTTATTATCTTTTAATGTTCTATCTTGATCTTGGCCCAAAATGATGTCATGTCACATTGTAGTGGCAAGAAATAAAGCCCAAGCTTGGATCCATGTGGCCGAGTGCACGAAGTGGTTTTCAGTTTTTTGTTTATCAGGATGAGGTGAGTGAGCAAAAATGCACCTTATTATGACACACTCTTTGTTTTATTTGTTTATAATGGATGCTGCTTTTGTTTGTTTATCTACTTGGTGTTTGACCAAGATATGCTGCAACACGTAGTGGATATGGCTATCAGTTAGATTATCAAACTTTTTTGTAGTTTGGGAAAAATTACCTGTATTTTATCTTCAAGAGTTCTAATGTTATGTAACTTGTTGCAAAATATACAATGCCGGCATTCATCATGCTTTTGGCTTGTGTTGACCATTCTGCAAGGGTTTAAAATGGGAGTGAAATAAATAGACTGCTCTATGATGGATATCCCAGTTTGTTACATACCATGGATATGATTGTCTAACATGCCTTTTACAATGTAAATTTTGCTTATGGATGGCACTTAAATCTTTCTATAACCATCACTTTGTTGTTATTTATGTCAGTTATAAATTGATTATTTAAGATTTGTAAAATCGTTTTTTCTAAATTACCTTAAACCTTGCAGATATTTTTATATGGTGGCTATTCTAAAGAAGTTTCTGCTGACAAGAATCAATCCGAGAAAGGAAATGTTCATTCAGACTTGTGGTCCCTTGATCCTAGAACTTGGGAATGGAACAAAGTTTGTATTTAGATTTATCATCTTGTTTTACCTGCATTCTAACATACTTTAGATTCATTCGGTTATGAGTGAACGTCTTTTATTCTGCTTACTTTTATCAAAAAGTTTTCTCTATATATTAATTTCTGATTTTATTATATTTCATTTATCGTGATTTTGCTTCACTTTCATACTATATATCCTCCTTCATAATAGGTAAAGAAAAGCGGGATGCCTCCTGGGCCTCGTGCTGGATTTTCCATGTGTGTTCATAAGAAGCGTGCTTTGCTATTTGGGGGTGTAGTCGATATGGAAATGGAAGGTTAGCTTTTTGTCTTTTCTATTCCCATGTGTGGTTTTGGGTGCTACTGTTTTTGGGTACCTCTTGTGCTACATATTGAGAGTTTGAATTTAGGGTTTTAATTTTGGCTTCTTCCATTACTTTTACTTTGTTTAAATGTCTTAAGTCATTTATTTTGATGAGCTTAACTTATTTGTTTATCCTATATATTGAATTTTATTTGCTTTGTTAATGTCTGCCTTTCTCTTGTTATTAATATGTACAGGTGACGTAATTATGAGCTTATTCTTGAATGAACTTTATGGCTTTCAATTAGACAATCATCGTTGGTAAGCCATCCTCCTCCCCCTCCCCCTCCCCCTCTTCCAACGAACTAATTTAGGTTGTTGGAATATTTTGTCAATGACTCAGAGCAGATATTTGCTATGTAATCAATGGCCACTTTGGTTTGTGGGATAAGATCTCGATTGTTCGTAAAATCTTCACAATTTTTAGAGGCATATTATGTGACTAAGAAACAAGTTTGTGTTCCCACAGTGTACTCCTAATGAATTATAATGACGCACTCTTCTACAGTTCAGTGCATTTAAATTTGATTTTGTGTGTGGGTAACAAATTTTCAAAATGTCATTTTGTAATTTGTGTCACCAAATGAAAGATTTCATAATTTGGATCATAGGTATCCCTTGGAGCTACGGAAGGAGAAGTCAACAAAAGATAAGGTACAGCCATGGATTAACTCTACTTGTAACATTCCTCCCCAAAAGGGTCAATTTTCAGCTTTTATTTTTCTCTTGAAATTGTAAAGTTTTTTCATCTGATAATTCCTTTTTATGATAAAATAATTTTGAAGTTGTTCATTTGACATTCTTATAGTTAATACCATATGGTTGCTTTTGCATACTGTTTTGCAGTTAAAGAAGAGCTCTGAACAGAAAGCTAATTGTTCTGATCTTCAAGTGAAAATAAATCCAACCGAAGAGGATGAGTTAGATGCAAATGACAAAGATGAAAATACAGGATATTATGAAGAAGCGGATGAAATAGAAAGCAATGTGGACTATCTGTCTCAGCGTATGCCAACCAGTGTGACTGTTGATGATGGTGGGTTGGCTGTGAAATCTGATGGAAAGCCAAACAAATCTAAGACCAAAACAGACATGCAAAAGTCTGTTTTACCGGAGGTTTGTTGCACTCTATTGAAACTATTTTCTTTTACCTATTGATTTATCTCAATAATGATACACGAATCACTCTAAACTTTCAGATAGTGAAGCCCTGTGGACGAATAAATTCCTGTATGGTAGTTGGGAAAGATACATTATACATATATGGGGGAATGATGGAGATAAATGATCAAGAAATTACACTTGATGATATGTATTCTCTCAACCTCAGTAAACTTGATGAATGGAAGTGCATCATACAGGTTTGTCACTTTTTCTTCCCTACTTAAAATCTTCGCACGTCTTGTTGCTTGTGAGAATTTATGTGATTCGACATTTATGACTCCCTTCTTCTTTGAAGGTTATTTTTATTTTTGTTTCTGGTTTTCATGCGGTACCAGAAGTGCTCATTCTAAGCCTAGCTATATTATTATATTATATTATATCTTGGGTATCTGAATAGAGAGGAACGAAGAGGTTGGACAAAAGGCAATTTAGGAATGAGTTAGGATCTTAAAATCTTTTGCAATTTTTTAGTGTGAGAATGGAAATTGCTTCATTATAAAATCTTTATGGTTTACTAGTAGGGAATGGCGAGCTTCAACCTGTGGAGTTTAGGCGGCTGAAATATCTTAGATTTTATACTTGATCATGCATCAGTTTTTATATAAACTCTTTATCTTCCCTAGATATTTGAGAAATTAATTGTTACTGCTAATATTGTGGTTTACCGTTGTTAGCTTGCTAACCTGTTATATCTATACTGCTGGTGTAGGCAAGTATGTTTTATTTCTATTGAAAGAAAAACTGAAGTGAAAACTAATGAAACCTCATTTTATATTGACCTCAATTTGTTGTCTTGTGACACCTTTGCACTGTATGCACAATTGAGATTTTGTGTAAAGCTCCACATAGCAAAACGTAATTGAGCATGTTTGATTAATAATCTCCTGAACAGATTCACCTTGTATAAATGTTGGGAGAGATGAATATTGTAAATTCACCTGACTCTTGTGAGCGTCCTCTGAACCATATGTAAATCTGTACTGTAACCTTAACATTAGTAAGTATTTTTTTCCTTTTCTTGATTATGTGAAGCATTGTGAGGGATTGAGTTTGATCTGTCCTAGCTTGTCTGTGCTTTTCCTTTTTCCCCAGGGATCAGAATCTGAGTGGGTTGAAGCATCAGAGGGTGAAGATGAGGATGAGGATGAAGATGATAGTGAAGATGAATGCAACAGTGATAGTAATAATGACGAAATCGATGACGATGATGACGACAACGATGACGATGATGGTGCAGAGGTTCCTCTTCTTGCTTTCATGTTTGAGAAAAAAATAATATTTGACGTTTTTTAAACAGTTGACAGTTCATCCCGCCCCCTCCCCTCTCTCCTTTTGTATGATCAATGTAGAAATTTTCGGTTATTCTTCTTTTTTCAATTTCCTTACTTTTTCTCGCTCTTTTTGGCTGCTTCTTGCCTTCTTTTTCCAAGTGACGTGAAAACTGCTGATTATGATGCTGGTATTCGATGTTTTTCTGCATTGATCCCTATTTCTGGATATGAAACAATAGAAAGTCAAAGTATGCTTATCGATGAGAACCAATGTCTTTATATAGTTAAAGCTAGATGGCAATGATAACTAAATCGTGACATGTGTCAATTCTTTTGAAATGCTTAAACACTAGATCTTCCATAAGAAATAACTAATAATATGAGGTAAGGGATTCATGTCTAATTTTGAAGGAGGGGAGATCCTATAGGTTCTGATACCGAGTTTTCTTTTGGTAGGCCTATAACTAGAAGACTTATTTTCAAATAAATGATTTATAATAGAACTGAGGTGCTGGATGTTACTCGAATATTTTGCTCCCTAAAATTTATAACAGTTAAGGTCTCCAAAATTTGGATGAAAACTTGGATGGAGGATAACATAATTAGAGTGGTAAAAAAGAAGTATTATGTATTTCAGTTGCATATATTTTGCATGTATTATGTAATTACTAAAATTTGAATCTTTGCCAGTTTATTTCATTTTATTTCCATCAACATGTGTCTGTAGGCTGTGAGTGCGGGTACTGGTTCACTTCAAATGGGAGATACTGTTGCTATAATAAAGGGTAAGGGTAAGAATCTTCGAAGGAAAGAGAAACGGGCCAGGATAGAGCATATTAGAGCCAATCTTGGGCTTTCAGACTCCCAGAGAACCCCAATGGTACTTTACATGAGTTCGTAAGATATGTGCAGCTAGATTAGCCTGTTGCTGCTTATCAACTTGCATTACTCATGGCAGCATTAGGCTTCTTCAAAGTTCTTTAATTCACCGTTCACTTTACCAACTAATTGTTTGTCTCATGTTTCTTTGTGAAGCCAGGAGAATCCTTGAAAGACTTCTATAAACGCACAAATATGTACTGGCAAATGGCTGCCCATGAACATACTCAACACACTGGAAAGGTCTGTTTTCTTTCCTTCTTCCTGAGATCAACTGATAGACCCCCTAACTGTCAGTATGGACTAGAAGTGAACTTGACTGTTTCACACACAATTGAGATTAATTAAGCTTCTTGTTTCTATTGGGGTTAAATTAATATGCTTGTGTGGGTGGGAAAATTTAGAAACACCAAAATTTGAGTTGGACTCTGACTTATATTTAGGTATGAAATCAAATCAATGGATCCCCAGTTTCATCTCCTGTAGCATTTGCCTTACAATCACGCACACGTCATACTTTGCATCTGAACTCCGAATCCTCAATTTGTCTCCTCTAAACCTATGACATATTGCGATATATAGTATCTTCCATTTTCCTTAAAAGATTTTTTTGTCCCCTTTCCTTCATTACCTGGTACTCTAATTGGATTCTCTGTATGAGGCTTGAAGGCTGCATTGTCTAAACTTCTTCACAGTGCTAATAATTTCAACTTTTTCATGACAATCTTGATTAGAAAATTGAAATCATATGGAGAAACAAAGAAACAATTAATGATTCATTATATTACTGAAAGTAGAATAAAATTCTCCACGCCCTCCTCGAATATTGAGCATCAATTTTTCTCCAACTCTCTCTCTGTTATAACTTATGTGAATAAGTAAATGATTGCACTTATGCTATGGTGATTGCAGGAGCTTCGTAAGGATGGTTTTGATCTTGCTGAAGCTCGGTACAGGGAGCTTAAACCAATTCTTGATGAGGTAAACTTCTTAGTTTCCTAGTTACGAGGTGCATGTAAGACTCCGCCAAAAGTTGTTGTAAATGTAACTGAAATCATATTTTGTTTTTTTATTTATAATCCTGCAGTTGGCAATATTGGAGGCAGAGCAGAAGGCTGAAGAGGCAGAAGGACCTGAAACTAGTTCGAGAATGAGAGGCAAGAAGAAAAATAAAAGTTTAGCTGTAAAATAGCCCAAGCTTCCATCTATATGAGCCTGTATAAATGTATTAACAATTTTGTAGGTTTTATTAATTGTAATATTAGATCTCTAAGTGCGATACTACATTCACATCTGCATGAGGGCAAGGCTGTGCACACATTCCTATTCTGCACTGAATTTTGCATCTGGGATCGGATAGAAAGTAGAAAGCAATTGTACTTCCTGAATTCATTCATAAATTTCTTTTTTTGAGAGACATTCATATCATTCCTAAGTATTACTACATGATCCAGTGTTTTTAAGGGGTTAAGCGAGTGAACATGAAGAACATGAAGAATTTTGGGGTTGGAAGTCTATTTTGGTGATTTCTAGGGCTTTGCAGTTTGTTTGTTTCCAAAAAGAGATCATACAGCATGATCAAAGGACACTGCAAGTGCGTACGAGAAGGATAATTTTGGCAAAAGATTTTGTATTCACGTAAAGACATCTCATGTGCATGTCTTTTCAGAGCTTTTAACAATCATTATCCGATTCTTGTTGCTGTGTTAATGACTTATATCTGTTCTATCTTATCGGTGAGATTATTCTCACGTTTCCCTGCTGTCTGCCATAAAGATGATGCAATTCTTTCCGCACTGATTTCCCACCTTACTTATTATTCCATAAAATGATGCTCTGAAGATAATGGTAAATGACTAATTATGAATGAGCATAACAGCTTGAATAGCTCAACCTGAAGTGACATTTTATTCGCCCACAAATGAGTCTTGAAGAAAATTTTCAGGCCCCCTGTTCCAAGTTGTCATGGTCAGCAGAAGCAGTGCACAAAACATGTTTAGCGATACCAAATCCTAAATCTAATCATTTGTATGCCTTTTGTCGTTTGTCCTTTACATAGCTGACAGACAAGTCGTTTTTCATATTAAACATACCGAATACAAGCCCCATTGAAATAGTGATAATCCATGGGGCGACTGTATGGATTTGATTTGGTTATTAAGATACTCCCTTTTTCTTTAATTTATTTGACTTTAATTTTGGTTTCAGTTTTTGCAAATGGATTAACATGAAAAAAACATTTGCTAACGATTCTTTTCTTTTTTAATTTGTATATATATATATATTTTTTATTTTTTTGTTAATCTCTCTGTCCTTTTTTCCTTTATCCTTTTTCATATTAGGTATACTTGAATCAAAGCATCTATTGTTATTCAATTAGTGGGAGTCAACCCAATCATGGAAATTATTTACTAGGTACAAAATTTCTAACAAACCATTTAGCTAGCTAGTCAAAACCTCAAAATTAAAAGGAACCCAATCAATTAATTACTATGCCTAACCTATGAAATGGAGTGTCTTGACCATAATCTCCCTGGAGCGCAATGGGTGAAATGATGGAGAAAAACACAAAAAAATCAGACCCTTAAAAGAAGAGCTTGGCATGGCTCTCTTTAACCGGATGGCAAATGGCAATCCCCCCTTCCCTTCCTATCTTTTTGCTATTACCGCTCTCAAATATTGCCAAAACCTAACACGAATGCAACACTTCTTTATTCCCTTTTTTCAGTTTGTTTTTGCATTCTACTTTCCACTTCCATTGTCTCTGAAAAGATGAACCCGCTGCACCTTCAAGTTTCATTATGCATTAAAATATTCTCTTTTTCACGCATGCGCGATGCACCACATATATTTGTATAATATGCTTATGCTTCTAAAAGTTTTCCCACACCAATAAAATACTTGCATATAAAACTTTAAGAAAGGCCTATTAGCATACCAGTTTTTGCCTCTTGTTGCTATAAATCTCTGGTTGGGGAAAGGCAAAATTATCAGTTTTGATGCATGTAAATATAAAAAAGCATTGCCAATTCTAAATTCAAGTAGATGGTACCAGAAGCAGCAGGCCAGCAATATATATATATATATATATATATATATAAAAGTTAATCAACTTAAGTATCAGCATGCGTAACTCTATGACTTCAAATCTTTTTATTTAATTAATGAGGTAAAATAAAATGAAATTACAACTTCTCTTCAGTTGATGGAATATTGCAAGTAACGAGGAAGAATGAAAGTCTTTGAACAAATCAAAATGCATGTGCCTTCAATTTTTAGGGTAGTATGAATAGCCCTTATATATTCACCTACTTTCTGTATTATATTTGTTATTGGGAATTGGGATAATAATTTTTCAGTAAGAATATAACTTAATAAATAAAATTATTGAAATAACATTGATTTTATGTTAAAAGTGCATAGCTCTTATTATATTATTATGATCAAAACTCATTATTATAAAACTAACTTGGTTGTTAATTTAATGCTTCGATGAGTGACTTAATAAGAAGGGACATGTTATGTTCTTGGTTAATAAAATACGAAATTTTAGATATCTAAATGTTGCTATCTCATTTTTTATTTAACTGTGATCATATATGTCAGGCATATAGTTTTGTGTCACCTAATATTTAAGCATATGGCAATGGGCATAACTTTCTAAATATCATCTGATATGTGGATATATGTACCAAGAAATACCAATTAATTTTAGCTATCAAACAAAACCAGTGATTAGTGTTTTGTTGCTTCATAATACTATGCAATGGGCCACACAATTCAATAGAACCATTTGAATGGTGAGCTGTTCGCAGGAAAATAATGTTGGATCATTCAAAGATTTAGATTTTGGAATTTTCGAGCTACTTGTTTAAAGAAATATTTTCCTGGGAAATCTAATGGAGTAAATTAATGGAAACTAAGTGGTGGGTCTAAATTATTCTTTCTTTCTTTTTAATTTTTGTGGTCGTGGGTCTTTTTTAATTAACAGAGTCTAATTTCTACTATAAATACAGATATTTGGATCCCATTGAGTGTGCAAACTTGACTCTATTAGCAGTTGACAAATTAAGTGTAAGGAGCTAAAAGTTGGCAATATTCTTGATTGTTCAAATTTTGGATAATGATGGCATACCAAACTATAAAATAAAATAAGCACTCTCAATTGATGCTCTATGTACCTGTATACTTATACAAGTAAACTAACCCAGGCAATACAACATTAATTAAGTGATATTATTAATTAATTAATTTCTAATTTTATATTTGAATTGATGTGGTCATCAATAAAAATTCAGAAATATAATAGATTATTTATATAAATAACATGAAAAATAACTGTGATTCCCTAAACTTTTCAATAGAGAAAATACTAATGCTGGAAATCTAACCTGAAGTATGCACAAATTATCCTCAACCAATACACCACCACCACCAGAAAATACATATAGCACAACTGTATTAGCACTGGCAATCTCATTTTCCTCGCAGTCACTAAACCATAATAGGAAAGTACAGACAAGCAAAAGCGTTACAAATTTTACAATGGTGATGACTAGATATAAGTCGGTGCGTCAGATCGAATCTAATTTATCATTCTCTGCCATTACTATAGATGTAGTTTAATTAATTGAAGTTCTTTGAAAAAAAAAATTACAGAAAGCAAGATAATGAATTGCCCTAATATTGTATATATGTATAACGTTTATGTCTACCTTACTCTTACTTCTTCCTCTTCCATTACCAAACCAACTCCTTATTTTTCTTCCTTCTCAGTCAAATATGCTTTCAGTATCTGCTTTTGCTCTCCTCTAAATACCGCATTTATCCCATAAAATATAACAAGATTCCATTTCATCTCCTTATAACTTAAATCTCCAACGTAAATTAAAATACAGAACAATCAGAAAGATTAAGAACAGAGATGGGAGGCGAGCTGTGTTCTAAATTGTGCCCTGGGTTGTGCAGAGAACTGGCGAGGTCATGGACAACGATGGAGAAAAGCCTAAATGATGCTGTTTCAAAGAGTTTAGTCGGGAAGTACTTCAAGTTAGAAGCAAGAAAAAGCTGTTTTACTAAAGAACTACGAGCAGGTACAGCCACTTTCCTTACGATGGCGTATATAATCACTGTTAACGCCACCATCCTTGCTGACACCGGCGGTACGTGCTCAGTTGGGGCGAGCCAAACAGCTAGTCCTGGCGACATGTTCAAGCCGAACTTCGGTTACCAAAACTGTCTTTCAAAAACAAAGAACGACCTCATTGTAGCCACTATTTTAACGTCAATGATCGGTTCTTTGGCGATGGGAATTTTAGCCAACCTGCCTCTGGGGTTGGCTCCAGGCATGGGTACAAATGCCTACGTGGCGTATAACTTGGTGGGGTTTCATGGATCTGGACCTCTTTCTTATCAAACAGCAATGGCCATTGTTTTAGTTGAAGGCTGTGCATTTCTTGCAATAGCCGTTTTCGGGCTTCGCGCAAAGCTTGCTAGGCTTATTCCTCAACCAGTCCGACTTGCTTGTGCGGCGGGCATCGGACTGTTTATTGCTTTTGTTGGCTTGCAACTTCACCAGGGTGTTGGCCTTGTTGGACCTGATCCGTCGACATTGGTGACAATCACTGCTTGTGCCAGAACCGATCCAGTGACCGGGGCCTGCATTGAGGGAAAAATGAGACGCCCGACATTTTGGCTAGGCATAGCTGGTTTCTTAATCACTTGTTATGGGTTAATGAAGGAGATTAAGGGTAGCCTGATTTATGGCATTCTCTTTGTCACGTCGATTTCGTGGATTAGAGGTACTGCCGTCACTTATTTCCCACATTCTCCTCTTGGTGATGCAAATTATGAGTACTTCAAAAAAGTAGTAGATTTTCACAAAATCCAATCAACGGCCGGGGCTATTAGTTTCACAAACTTCAACAATAGTGAAGTTTGGGTGGCTTTAGCAACATTGCTATACGTTGATGTTCTTGCCACCACAGGCACATTGTATACCATGGCAGAAATTGGAGGTTTTGTGAACGAACAAGGAAATTTTGAAGGAGAATACTTAGCATACATGGTTGATGCTAGCTCTACAATTGCAGGATCTGCGTTAGGAGTTTCACCAGTTGCAACATACGTAGAATCATCGGCCGGGATCCGAGAAGGCGGCCGAACAGGATTAACAGCTGTGATTGTTGGATTATATTTCTTCATATCACTATTTTTCACTCCTCTATTGATCAATGTTCCTCCATGGGCAATTGGTCCTTCATTGGTGATGGTTGGAGTGATGATGATGAAAGTGGTGAAGGATATAAATTGGGTGAACATAAAAGAATCAGTACCAGCTTTCGTTACAATTCTTCTCATGCCACTAACTTATTCTATAGCAAATGGGATTATTGGGGGCATTGGTCTCTACATTGCTCTTAACTTGTATGATTCTGTTGTGGGACTAGTGAGTCGGATTCTGAAACTCAGAAAAATGTTTGTCAAGGAAAGAAATCAAGTGTCTGCTGCTAGTGGTGTAGATCCAAGTATTGAAATCATTTGAATGTTTTAGAGTTAATTTCTTGGGTATTAGTATACCAATTTTGTAAAATGAGTGGCGTCAGTAATAAAAATTTGTTTTATAAACCTTTTGTGTATAAATTAATATGGTATATTAGCAAAAATATAAAATTAATAAATTATTAATAATAAATAATATAAATTATAAGATAATTAATATTATTATATTATATTAATTGTACATAAGAATTTGTAAAAAAAAAATTATATCTTTATCATTATTTTTTTGAAACAGTTAATTATCCGAAATTATTTCCTATTTTTTTATTTTAATAGAAGAAAAACTTTATATTAAATTTAGAAAATTAGACATATTTGATTTATTATCTAAATTTTCTCAACATATTTAGTTATATATTCTATATATTATTGGATAAACCCAATATTTTAGAGAACATGTAGGATAAAATCGAACATTAATTCTGCAATATATATTTTATTATATTTTTTAATTAAATTTACTCATATAATGAATTAATAAATAATAAATAAATTTAGAACAACCTTTTAGGGGTGGCTTGGTGATAGGGGGTTGGATTTAGGACCTCATGGTCATATGTTCGATTTTTACTTCAGGATTCTTTCTATTAAAGCGCTAAGGGGGTCAAGCCCCGATTTTATTCGATCGTTTGGTACCGCCTTCTAGTTGGGACGAACCGGATACCTATTGACTAAGGGTCTGGGTCCTCCTGATGTTGTCTCCCAGAACGTTAGTTGACGGTCTAGAGTTTTCGGGTTTCTAAAAAAAAAAAAATTTAGAACTTGATCAAATAGTTTAATATTGTGAATTAGATTGAAAAAATAATTGTTGTTTTTTCTTAAAGAAATTTGAGAGAGAGAAGGTAGAGTTGAAATGATTTTAGATTTTGTGTATTTAATGTGTACAGTGTAAAAAATGGAATAATAAAAATTATAAAAATAAAGAATTCAAAATTATCAAAATGTGTTGAAGGTGACAAATCATATCACAGTCCTTTTAAATAAATAAATAAAACCACCATCCCGCCAAAATGTGGCCTCGTGAAAATTGGAAAATTCTGAAAGCATGTGCCGTATTTAATAGATAAGAAAAGAGGAGAAAGATAAATGCAATTTATGATTTTCAAAAATATTATTTATTGATGTTAAAATGTTTTTATAAATTTTAAAAATATTACTTATTTTTTATTAAAATATTTATAATAATACTTTTATATCAAAATATCTATAACAAATATATTTATAATTTAAAAAAGTATTAAATATACTATTTACTAAATATAAAGAATATGGATTTTCATCGTATAAATTTTAAATTAAATTAAAATATAATATATTTACTTATATCAGAAAAATTTTATTTAATTCAATAAATTATTAAATTGTTTTTTAAATATAATCTTTAGGATCATATGGAATCAAAAAATTAATAAAATAAATTATAAAATTATTTTTTAAAAATAAAAATATTTTAAATTTTTAGTATTTATTCCTATCTACTTTGATTTTTAATTAATAATTTTAATTATAATTTATCTTATTTAATGTTTTTATTCAAAATATAGCATATCTAATAATTTAGATCAAATTAAGCTCATAATTTATAATTTGTCTATAATTTATAATATTTCAAAATTAAATTTATTAATTTAAACTTTATAAATTATATATTTAGACAAACAAATTAAATAAAATAAATTAGAATTAAAAGTAATAATTAAAAATAAAAAATAGATAAAAATAAACACTGAAAATTTTAAAATATTTGATAAATTTGTTTTTAAAGTGCTTATAAATTAATTTTTTAATAATAAAAAGTATTATAGTCTTTTTATATATTTATTGAGTTTAATTCAAACATTTAAGAATATAATTTTTAAATTTTAAATTAATAAATTTAATTTTAAAATATCGTAAATTATGGATAAATTATAAATTATGAGTTTACTTTCTTTTAAATTATTAACTATATTATATTTGGACAAAAAAATAGATGAGATAATTTATAATTAAAATTAATAATTAAAAATAAAATTAGATAATAATAAATATTAAAAATTTAAAATATTATTATTTTTTAAAAAATAATTTAAGAATTTATTTTAATAATTTTTAATTTTAAATAATTATAAATTTATTATTTAAAAATAATTTATTAATTTGAATAGAAATTATTTAATATAAGTAAATATAATATTTCTTAATTTAATTAAAAGTTTATATAATAAAAATTAAAGATTTATATAATTAAAGTTTTATTTTTATTTTTATTAAAAAATATATTTATTATTTTTTATAAAAAAATTAAGAAGAAAATAAATGATATTTTAAAAAATTGTAGGGTATACATTACAAAAGTGACCACAGGTTATTTGTCTTTCTCCCTAATAAAAGCCTGATTCTCTTATTTCTCCGAACGACGCCGTTGTAGGTTTTCTATGCAAATCCTGCATCCTCTGACAAGAAGTTTATTCGGAGCGTCTGGCTGGCTCGTAACTCGTAAGTGACGAGGATACACGCAGAAGAAATCAATGGTTAAGGGAAGTCGAGGAACTATTCGATGAGCTGAAAGACAGAGAGTTTCAAATCGGAAAGACAATATCTTAAGCAGAAGGTTTGCAAGAGATACCTTGCCACCTTTCTCTTTTTTGGTTTCTTCTCATCTCCGGCTCCGAATGTTTCGATGTTTTCTTTTTTCTTATTTTTGACCATTTTTACCTAATCAACAGCTCTTACATTGCAAGTAGATTCGTGTTTTCCTACTTCCTAGCCATTAGGGTCTTAAAACTGGGCCGGCTCTACCATCATTAATGCGGCTGCTTGTTTCCTGGAAAGTAATTTCTGGAAAATTTTAAATGTATTTGTTCTTGGCAATGCTTGTGTGAAATGCTTCGTTTGTACCAGTAATTGTGAAAATAATAGAACCTTTCTCTGTATGACAGTGGAGAGAGAAATCAAGCAAGAGTAAAAAATGGCATGCAAGCTGGAAGCCTGTGCGGAGTGCACTCAGAAATGCGCACTGGTTCACGGGAAGAAGAGAAATTCATCTCCTGTCATTACCTCTTTCTTCAAAGTCATGATTGGAAGCCGGTATTCTGAAGTGTTGGTATGACTACTTTGCATCCTTTCAATCAGTTAATATATATTTGCACTTTTCCATTTTCTTGGCTGCATCGCCAATGGCTGTAATTTAATGGTTTCTTTAACTACACTAATGGCTTGGTGATATTGTGAATTGATGGATGAATAGATTTAACGTTAAACTTAATTTGTTGTTAAATTGTGTGTTTTCTTAGAATGTTGAACATGCCTGCTTTACTAGATAAATTTCAAGTTTGTGATCCTTCTCAGTGAATTACAGCTTTTCACATAAGTGGGAGTTAAGGTGATGAGGGATATGACTTTTCTTTCTCCTTCACTCTCAATTGTTTTACAAGAGATTTTATGAAAATCTTGTGTGGTATTGCATGTGACTACGTGAAGACTGGTTATGAAAATCTTGTGTGGTATTGCATGTGACTACGTGAAGACTGGTACTAGTACATCTCTCTTTGAAAATTTTCTCATTTTCTTTCCCATTCCAAAGCGGCTAATTAGCTACTGACGTAATTTTGGAAACCTTTTAAATACTTGTTAACTTTGCACAGATGTACATAGATCAATCCATATGGGGTACAATTTTGCACAGCAGCACTTTCTTTTACTAAGTTCCCTGTTAATTAATTGCTTACGATAATGTTAATGTTACTTTTGTGAAAAATGTTGTGCATTTGTGGTGCAAAGGGGCCTCGTGTCATGCTTCATCACTTTTTCCTCCTGGTGGTTGTTAGCGTATTTACTTGGCAACTTTATGTTTCGTCCTGACTGAAAAGTTTTGCAGATTTTGTTTTGTCAGACGACGGGCATGTCCTTTCTAACTGTTCCACTTCTCTGCAGTTCTTGCCTCCTAAATTTTGTCCTACAGTTTCTGCTTTGATTGGTCAAAAAGTCCTTCTTGAGGATTCAAGTGGACAGCAATGGGAAGTAACTGTATCCACTGTGAATGGTTCTTTGGCTTTTCAACAAGGATGGAATGCATTTTCATCTCACCACAAGCTGGAAATTGGAGATTTTCTTGTATTTCATTACATCATGGGATCCTGTTTTATTGTAGAGATCTACAATAAAACTGGGTGTGAAAAGATGGATTTTTCTCTGAACGAAAATCAGAGAAAAAGAGCTAGGACTACTAGAAATTTTAATGTCAGAGATGGTCAGTATTACAGGGCTGATAAAGATTCAATGAACAAGCAGGAGTCAAGCAACTCTGTTATTTCTGGGTCAGATGTAGAAATTAGTGGAAGTCACTGTGAGATGAATGATCTGGAAAGTGTAATTGCAAAAATTACTTCAAATTGTGGGATTTCTCATGAAAGGCTTGAAGTTGTATCAAAAGTAGAATGTTTTGAAGACCCGTCTTACTTAATTGATAGACATTTGGGGGAACAAGGAAAAAACAGATCGTCTGTATTAAATTTGTCCCACTTTGAAATTTTGGAAAACAACTGCAGCACATATAAAAGTGACAAAATAAAGGTTAGAGATGAACATCCTCAACATGATGATGCATCACTGAGATCTCAAATTGCAGATGTTTTGGTTAATAAATATCCAGTGGTTGAAGAGGTGGTGAACAGAGTTGAGCCTTCTGATGCATCTGGCTTCGAAATTATGAAAGTTGATGATATTGAAGAGATGAAGAAAATGGCACCTGTTTCTGATACCTGCAACAGCAGGTTTTCTGAGCATCTCCAGTTTGCAACTGTAATTGGGCCCGAGAAAAATGGACTCACCAGCTCTAATTGTTCAAATGGAGTATTCAAAAGATGTCATATTCCTGAGGAAGAGTGCAGGGCACAATCCAGTTAGTTGCTTCTTTCTTTTAGTGGCCTTTTCATGACTTTATATATTTACCATGGAATTAAACTTTAAATCTCAGTATCAAATATCTCTGGCTTCATTGATAAAATTTCTGCAGAATCACAGCCAGAAATTGATCAAGTAATACTACCTCAAATGGACTATATTTCCTTCACTGACATCAATCAAAATGCGCAGCTGAAGATCATTGGAAAGCCTGGGAAGTCTAGTATTCTAGTTAGATCTGGAATGCACAATTGCCAATTTGGCAAGTGTGTTTTCCTGATTGATTTATATCCCTTCGTCTTTGTTGATGGATCTTCTATTGTCACAAAATTTTCAATCCCCCTGCCCCCACTCTGGGATATATCTTATTTAACTGAAAATTAAGTGCTATGTTGAACAGGTGAAAGATTAAAAATAGCTAAAGGAGAACCTGCAGAGAGTACTCAAGAATTGTGCAGTGATGAGCAAATATTTCAAGATATACATGGTTTGACTTACTTTTCTTAGCTTCCATCTTTTTTACCTGAAAGAGAGTTTCAATCCCTTTTCTTTAACACTCTGAGTGTCTGTCTGCTGTTTTGTTCTGCCTAAATGTCCTGTTGCACAAACTCGTTGCAGGAAAGTTGCCACTGCTCTTCAAGGTAGACCATGACCAGAGTTCTGATATGATTGTAAGAGAAAATGCAATGACTCAGATGGTGAAAACTGAAACTCTCGGTTTAGTTCCTACTTTCTCATCCACTGCAACCAATATCTGTTGTGTAATAACATCAGACAGTCAATATTTTCTTGTAAGTTATTCACTAACCCTAGAGAGTTCACCTTTTTTATCATTATTGCCATTATGCACTTCAAAGGTGGTTTCACACCAAAATTTGTTCTGCACTGCCCAAAATATTATCTTATGATCAGTTGTGGTTGTACTGTGTCCTCTAACCATCTACTGCTTTTCTTTAATTCATGGCACCTTCAACTGTCCATGAACATTGTCCTTTCATTTTGTGATTGGGATTCATCTGTCATTATGTGCTGCAATACTTTCAGTACTATTTGTTTGAGTAGACCCTGCAATCATAATTTACATTTTTGTTTAGTGACCAATATTGTTTTTTTCTGTTGGTCTTTTGTTGATCTGTGATCGATCAAAATTTGAGTTTGTGAGCTGTGTTTATGTATTTGTTTGCAGATAACTGGTACTCTTATTAAATTACTTGAAATGAATAAAATATTATACAACCCAAATTTAGAAAAAAGAGGTACAATGAACTCTGTAAGAATGAAATAATATATAATCCAATTGTAGATACAGAAGATACGATGAACATTGCTTAAACTAAGTCATTTCCTGTATATGGTCACTTGAACTGTTGAAAATGTTTGCCTTCCTAGCCTAGTAAAGATAACAGTTCTTGGTGATGAAATCCAACATTTTAGCCAACTATGTATCCCACCGTTTTACTGTGGTTGATTGGCTGGGTGACTGAACATATTCTTAAAATTTGTAATCCTTTTGTTGTTGGTGCATAGGTGGGAACAGGTACAAGCTAAGCTTTCTTCATAAATCTTCTAAGCCATTGAACTATTTTCAGTTGTCTTTGTTGCTAATGCAGGAGTTGTCCACATGTTTGCCAATTCCTCTTAACAAGAGGAGATTTAATAGGGAAAGGATGGTGGTGCTCCTACGGGATCCTGATATGAGACTGTGGCCTGTCCTCTACCACGAAAAATCTGGGTTCAAAATTTTGACGAGTGGTTGGGAAGCTTTTAGCAAGGCAAATAACATACAACTTGGAGATGAGTGTGTTTTTGAAGTTGAAAACCATTCAGATAGCATATATGGAGTCAAAATTGTTCGAAAGTAAATTGATAGCGCCCTATTTTTCAACTTTTCTGTTTAGTATAACCAGTAGCCAGAAGAGCTAGTAAGTTTAAGTAATATTTGACCAAGGTATAGGTCGTTTTATGTTGCAGTAACCTTACCTTGACAAAGGTTCAGGGTACCTGGTTGTGTGATTATGTAACTGGCATTAAACCCAAGTAACGTTGTCTCCGCACAAGGTTATTAACAGGTTTCAGAGTTGCATAATCAACCCATTGACTGAGCAGCTAAGAGTTAAGCTTTTATATGATTTCTAAAATTAAGAGATTAAGCATCACGAATTTTTATTTGATGTTTATTGTTAAAGTTATTATTGTCAACAAAAACAGGTTATATCAAAAAGCAAACGGAGCATACCAATCTTCGACATTCTTTTGATCTCTCTATTCCAGAAATTCAATGACTTTGTCCTTCTGGTTTTCCAATGAACTCGTACCAACTTGGTGATCTTAATTAGATTTATACAGAGCTTATACCATCGTATATATTAACGCAAATACAACTCATAAAGTTTTTAGAGTATCCCTACAGCTGCCCAAAATGGAATGAATTTATTCTTTTTTTTTTTGAAAAAGAAGATTGCAAGCAGAGCTCAGGCATACAGGCATAGAATTTATCTTCCCAGTTCTAATTATTCTGTGCGAAATTGGTTAGTTTCGATATCCCCTATTCTATTTTGTCAACAAAACCTGGTCATATCGAAAAGCAAACCTAGCACGCCAATCTTGGATGTTCTTTTGATCTCTCCATTCTCGGAAAGTCAATTACCTTTTTACTTTTGGTTTTCCAATGAAATGATTCCAAATCTTATTTTAGAGTTTATAGAGAGCTTACACCATCGCATATATTAACGCAAATACAACACATAAGTTGCCCAAAATTGGAATGAATTTATTTATTTATTTGGAAAAGAAAAATACAAACAGAGCTCAGGCATAGAATATATCTAAGCTTAACTATAAATCTCAGTAACAAACAGCAACGATGCTTCACCAATTTCAATGACAAAATCTTCATCCCTCTTGCTTCTTTCTACTGAGTAAGTAGCTGAACGGAGGTTGACTAAATGTTCCATTAAGAAACATGTCACTCAACACCTTATACATAGCTTCGGTGAGATGAACTCCATCCCAATTGATGTACTGAGAAGGATTAGAACAGACATTTGCAGAAGGTGTGCCGCATGTGGCCAACGGATTAAAGTTGTAAGGAGGTTCATCTGCTCCACAGCAAACTTTGAAAGACTCCTTGAAGCCGTACTTCATTGGGTTTTTCATGACCATGCGGTAAGCATTCCAGTAATCAGCGTATACAATGACAGCTCGGGGGAACTGCTTTCTCAGATCCTGTAATCTGGTTTGGAGAACTACGTTATGGGTGTTACTTTGATTGTTCACACTTTTTACACAGCCTAGATCATCTCTGTCATCTTGAGGCGCCAGATACATAGCCAGTGGCAAACATCCTGTTGATGGCAGACCTTGGACGACAACATACTTTGCTCCTCTTTTCAGTAATGCCTGCATATTAGTTGAATTCGATCACCAATTCATATAGGTCTGAGCATAAATTAGAATAGTCTCGTAGCTAAGCAAATCAAGAGATAAATTTATACCTCCAGGACCCCTGTAAAGCTATGGATAGCCAGTTTTCTGATGGTGTCACCTGAAACAGTAGATCCAACAGTGTATGCATAATCATTGACTCCTATTTCACCAACCCAGAACAACGCATCATCAAACGCTGCTCGGCATGCTGGCCCTGATGGCTCTACCGCTTTACAACCCTTACTTTCCAAGAACTTGTTGAACCAAATAATCTGCGTTTGGATAGATTGAGGAGTAATGTCAAGAGTTAGATTGTTCTTAACGAAGAAACCATGATTTATTGCAGTGGCTCCACCAACAGCAAAGTTAACACCATAAGATGCATTTTCTTTACTGTGAAGGTAAGGTGGCAAGAATGGTAAGGACAGTGCTTGAGTAACAAAGTCGATCACTAGCCGTCCATCGGAGTATCGATTGGTGGGGCGGTGAAAGTAGGTGCTGCCATATGGAGGGTTGGAGACATGTCCAAAACCGCTCGGGCCAGTTGCAGTCTTGGTGTTGCCAGTGTCAGTGAAAGAGTCGCCAAAGGCATAGATCTTACTGAAGGGAGGCGAGTTTAATGCATTGGTTGTAGCAGTAGAGACGAAAAACACAGAAGGGAATACTAGAAAGAAGGTGGAAATTGTAATGAACGCTATTTGGGAGGAAATAGCCATTGCCTTGGTTGCTCCTTTCTCTCTGAAATCAGAATGTCCTTCGCGGGTTATTTATAATCTGTTAACCTCACATCTGAATTTTTTTTTTTTTTTGAAATCTTCACATCTTACTCTTAAATGAGGATCATTTGCGAGTGTAGTTTGTTTACTCAACTTTTCGTCTGGGGGTACAAAAAGTTGTAATATGTGGTTGATGCTAGTTCAAAGAGATGGGCGCTAACATTATTAAACCTTCTCAATTAATATGAGAAGTTGTTCGAACTACCGACGAAAGAATCTCGAGACTCCAGTATAGCTAAAATTAATAACTTTGAAAGTTCATTAATCCAAGAGTGGTTTCTTATTTTGCATTTCCTTTTCCAAAGTATACCATTAAAAAGTTCAAGTACTAATATGATTGCTCGTACATATATTTCCGATTGTTCGTTCATGTCACATTCATTGTGTGTGTTTTTTTAAATTTTTTTATAGATAATGCAAAATTTAAAATACTTTACATAAAATTAAAATTTCTATTATATATTTATATTTTAACGTAAATTTTGAATTATACAAAATTTTAAAATATTTACACATAAATAGAAACATTTAATTTATCAATAATAATATTTGTTTATTAAATAATTAAATAGTGTAATAGATAATATAAAAATTATTTGAATGGAATATCCAATATATTCCATGTGTCAATCACCAAACAAGCCAGCATTATGAACACTAATGATATTCAAAGACTCGTCCTAGTTATATGATAAGGAACGTCCGACATTAATGAGACGGGTGTCAGAAGGGGCGTTGAGTTATAAATTTTGAGGCAAGAGGAAATGGAGTTAATTGGTTGAGGTCTTAAATGAGGATGTACCCACAACCAACTCTTGTCACGAAAAAAAAAAATCTCTATGCTAAATTAAATATAAAAAAGTTTGAGAGCCATTCATTATTTCATCATCTTCAACAGCAGTTTACAATTGTTTTTCTCTTATTCATTGTTTTTATACGAATCATTCCATATTTTTTTTATATATAAAATTTTTTAATTTATCTAATTAAAAATAAATATTTAACAATTATCACATCTAATGTTAATGAGATAATTTAAATAAAATTTATAATCTAATACTTAATAAAAAAATCATAATACCTTAAAACAAATATTAAACAATCGTCATATTAAATCTTTATCACGAAACATAAAAACTATTTCTTTTAATCATAATGCTTAATTATCTAAATTTATTTATTTAAATAATTAAAATTATTTATTTTAATTTAATAATTTTAAGACACTTTTTTTTGCATAATAACAAAGTGATTTTTTAAAAAAAATTTATCTTGATCTTAGAACTCTAAAAATTTGTATAAAATATATTTATAAAAATATTCTTAATTAATTTATATTACCCACATTTAAACCTGTAGTATTTTTTTATTAAAAAATAACACAGCTTAGATATCTGAATACTTGTACTCAAATTTCAGAAAAAAAAATAAAAAATCAACTATAATCACAAATTAAGTAATGTCACCTATTTAAAAAATTTATCTCAAAAAAATTCAATCTCAAATGACATTGCATTCACATAAATATAAAATAATACAGTAAATTATTTGAAACATCAAAAGAAAAAAGTTAATATACGTTTGATGAAATCATATTATAAATTATTATATTTGTGTTAAATTTTTTATATAATTTTTTAAATAGGTTGTAGGTATTACTATTAGACTCATTAAGGATACAGTGATGTATACAATACGAATGCAGGATTTATACCGGCAGTATGGACCCTGATTGCAGGAATAGTACGTTCTATTTAAACACAGCCTCTGCCTCACTAGTATTGCACCTTCCTCGCCGCACCAGAACATGAACATATTAAATGTATGTCAGAAAAGAAATGCATTTGGTCGAAAGAAAAGAACGGAAATGAAATATTCAACGGACGTTGGAAAAGTTAGAGGTGGCCTCACGTTTCACCTGTGGACGAGAAGCTCACTCACAATATAGTATACATTAATGCGAGCAAAAAGAGTGGTTAGGTTTTATTTCGAATCAAAAGTGTGAACATGCAGAGCATCCGTTCACAGAATATGGGCAAACACACAAAACTATGCCATAGGTCCATAATCACATAACCAAATCATCTGTAGAACAAATTTTGATAT
Organism: Trichilia minutiflora; assembly: GCA_035590515.1. NCBI lineage: Eukaryota > Viridiplantae > Streptophyta > Magnoliopsida > Sapindales > Meliaceae > Trichilia > Trichilia minutiflora. Next base: position 5,752,951 of record JAVXUL010000016.1, on the reverse strand, counting down.
GCTATAACGCAAATATAGCAATATCAAGTGTGCATGATCTACAAGATTACTAGATGGTGTACACTTTGAAAAATGTCTAGCAGGGTATGTATGTTTACATGTATGGAAGTTGGATCCACAAACTAAAGCATGAGCAAGAACAGCAGTCTACCCAACAAGGAAATAATAGGCCACAACAACAAAAGTTCAAGCAGACAAAATTAACCAACTCTTCCATCACCTGATTGATTCCTTGACTCTGCAAATAATCTTACAGTTGAATAGATCAGAGAAGGTTCAGCCATTGCACCATTTCCATAATCTCCACAAGCCAACCTTTTTGAGACCGGTGGGATGAGAGAAATTCCAAGCTCATCAATTGACATGAGATGTCGCTCTGTGAAAGGATTGTTCCACATGAAAGTGTTCATAGCAGGTGCAACAAAGAGGGGCTTAGAGTAGTCCCATGCCCGCACAATACATGTCAGCAGATTGTCACACAGTCCACCCGCAATCTATGACAGATATATAGAAATTAAAAGAGTAAAGTCACAGTTATGTGGAAATTAAGTATGCAAAAATCAAGCAATAGAAATCATTCTCAGCTGGTATATAGGATAGTGACTTTTTCTTTAAACAACTCAAAAAATAAACATGCTTTCATGCTAAAATCTAAATAAGAAATATAATTAAGAAAAAAACACCTTGCCAAGCGTGTTTGCCGACAGTGGAGCTATAACCATAATATCAGCCCATCTACGGAGCTCAATGTGAAGTACGCTATCACCTATTTTCTTCCAACTGGACCATTCATCCTCATCTGTGTAAAAAATCACATCCTTAGGAAGTGATGCTCTATCAATGAAGTGTAAAGAGGACTTTGTAGCCACCGCTCTTACTTCTGCCCACTCAGAAAAACAATGGCAGAGATTCCCAAATTTTATGGCAGCTACACTTCCACTTGCAGCAAGTAAAATCCGTGGTTTCCTTGATACAGCAGTAACTTGCATTGCCTCCATCTCTGAACTTGCAGGCTCTGAGTATGCCATAACCTATAAAAAAAAAAAGAACAAAAAGCATCAATAATCTTAAAAAGTCCAATAGAGTTGAGTGGTCTTACTCATTAGCCTACTCCGTGTTAACAAATCTTCAGACAATTTATAATTGCTGTAGAATAACACCAAAATTTGCAGAATTAACTTGAAGAAGGTAATGAAACCTAGCAATCAACAGTGACCTCCTGACATTATTCCCACATTTGAACTATAATTGAAGTGCACAATAGAGAAAGGTCACATTCAGCTTCATACAATAAATTAAATGTTTAAACAAGTGTAAAAACAAACTTGATCTTGGCAACAATAATAAATTTTCCGTTTATTACCAAATTTACAACAGAGATTTGTTCCAAGAAACAAAAATTTGTTCGTGATTTCCTCATTTCCGTCATCGTCCAAAAGGAAGGGACATCAGTTTAATTTCAGCAAATGTATACTAAATGTCACCGAAAATAAATTCTAGACAATAACTCTCAAAAATAAAATAAATACTTTGGATTTTAGTTAAAATCAGTGGCTTCTAGTTAACTTACTTGTGGCGCTGAACCGGTAGTTGACTAGCAGGAGTGAATTGTGTTAGCAGTTAGGTATTGGATCGAAAGTTTGGGGGCAGAAGGAGGAGGAGCTAAAGCTCAAAAACGGTCCGTTTTTGGCTTCCACACTACAAGTAGCCGTCATCGTTTTTTCTGCCGTGACTTTTTAGAGTAATTTGTTAAAAATGACCACTTCTACATGGGGTTTAAAGAAAATAACCAACAAAAACTTAAAACTGATTAATCAAAGATATAGTAGAATGTATTGTCGTCTTCCAAACAAGTTTTACTATTCTTTTGACGAGGCCAAGCAAGCAGTTTATTTGAAAATAAAGCTCTTGCTCGGCCATCCCATGATCACAACATCTTACAAGCATTTAATCAAACACCATGCGTACATTACAATAATCTCGACAATAAATCAAATGCACAAGTTAACCATCTAACCCATAAATTTAACAAAATTCCTTTAAACAAGAAAGGGTTTGCAGTTACACAAAATTGCATAAAAGTAAAACTTAGACATCCGGAGGAAACGCTTACCTACGAATTGATGAGTTGAGTTCTTGATTTTTGTAGTAATAAATGGAAGCTTGTGAAAAAGCTTTGCAATTAAAAAATTAAAAAGTTCTCCAAGATTTTTTTAAATGGCAATTCGTAATTAACTATATTTTCCAAGTTTTCAAAAAAAAACAAAACACACACTATATTTTCCAAGAATTTTTTTAAATTGCAATTCATATTAGTATTGTAGTAAACTAGTAATAAATGGAAGCTTGTGAATATTGCAATTTAGTCCAAAAAAGTTCTACAAGAAATAAGAATGGATTGATTCTGTCCAAAATTAAAATCAATTGCAAACTTTATTTTGGTTTTTATTATAAATTATTTATAAATTTAGTTCATAAATTACTATAATTTTATTTTGGATCTAATTGAAAAATTAATAAAATCTTTTGGACAAGAATATAATACTAAAATATTTAGGATAAAAGTACAAATACAAGAATATTGAGGTAAAAATATAAATTCTCAAAAGTTTAGAGGCTCAGAGACTGTTTGGTACGACTTTTCAAGTGCTTAAAAGCTGGATTTTGCTTCTCTTAAAAAAAAAGAGATTTTAAATTAAAGCTGAAAGCTGTTTG
>JAVXUL010000016.1:5716157-5750136 GCA_035590515.1 Trichilia minutiflora | reverse complement strand
TTTATAAACGTTAAAAATAAAAAAAAAAATCTTTTATCAAATCAAAATGGCAACAATTCCAGTTGAATCTCTATAAACCGAACACTGTCGCCCAACATGATTGATTTTTTTTTTTTTTTTTTTGGGCATGGGAGGAGGCGAGCAGTTAAATTTTAAGCTTCTTGTTCTTGTTTTATTAGCTCTCTCTCCTTCAAATTTGTTTTCTTGAAAACAAAATTCTTTTAAGTAAAAGTAAAAATGAAACCTGGGTTGAATTGAAATTCAATAAACAATCAGACCAGTGTAAGACGAGCCATTTCTAAATTATATATAAGAAAAGGATAAAAAGAAAGTTTACAATTGAAATTTTGAAGAAAATGCGTGCCTGAGTAGTAATTTAAGGAATTGGAAATTGTGATGTGAATCTGACGGTTTATGCAAGTTTTTGAAATAGGAGATGATCGCTTTGTAGCGGTTGCCGAGACTAACTTCTTAGCTTTTGTTATTTTCTTTTCTTTTATTTTTTTCGATTTTTTTTACAGTTTCACGTAAAATATTTTTTAAAATTTAGAAATTTTTAGTAAATTTCAGAATAATTTGAATCATAATATAATACTACTTATAATTTTTTTTGTATATAAAAAAACTCTAACCTATCTCATACCTTAATTTAACAGTCTTCAATATTGTAGCAGAAGTGATCGAATGCTATCGATCCGGAATCGATGGTTAGTAATTATCTAATAAAAAATAATTTAGAAAAAAAATCTTTAATCTTTCATTGTTAAACAACCGTCTAACATGTTCTACTATAAAATCAAGGTAATATAAAAAAAATAATAATTTAGATTTATCTTTATATTGGGGTTATATTGTATTTAAAATTTTTGTCCCACAATACTAACTAAAGCTACCACAATACTAGCAAACTCCCACTTTCAACATACTCTTATAATTTTATTTAGTCTCTAGAGCAAAGCATATTTCCATATATGAAGGGACTTACTTTGGAGCATGTCAGATACAAATCCTAATACGACTTCGTGTTAATATTGTGGGGCAAAGTTTTGAATACAATATAACCCTAATTTAAATATAAATCTAAATTATTATCTTTTTTATATCACCTTGATTTTATAGTAGAATATATTAGACGGTTGTTTAACGATGAAAGATTGAAAAAAAATTTTTCTAACTTATTTTTTATTAGATAATTGGTAACCATCGATCCCGAATCGATAGTATTCAATCATTTCTACTACAATATTGACAACTATTAAATTAAGTTATGAGATGGGTTGGAGTTTCTTTTATATACTAAAAAAATTATAATTAGTATTATATTATGACTCAAATTATTTTGAAATTTATTAAAAGTTTCTAAATTTTAAAAAATATTTTATGTGAAACTGTAAAAAAGAATCGCAAAAAAATAAAATAAAAAAAAGATAACACAACCTAGGAAGCTAGTCTCGGCAGCCGCTACAAAGTGATCATCTCCTATTTTAAAAACTTGTATAAACCCGTCAGATTCACATCACAATTTCTAGTTCTTTAAATTGCTACTCAAGCATGCATTTTCTTCAAAATTTCAATTGTAAGCTTTCTTTTTATCTTTTTTTTTAATATATAATTTAGAAATGGCTCGTCTTATACTAGTCTGGAATTAATTAATGGTTTAATCTTGTATTTATTGAATTTCAATTCAACCCAGGTTTTATTTTTATTTTTGCTTAAAAGAATTTTGTTTTTAAAAAAACAAATTTGAAGGAGAGAGATGGCAAAACAAGAACAAAAAACTTAAAACTTAGCCGCCCCGCCCCCTCCACGCCCCTCCAAAAAAAACAATCATGTTGGGCGACAGTGTTCGGATTATAGAGATTCAACTGAAATTCTTACCATTTTGATTTGATGGTAAGTTTTATTTTTTATTTTTAACGTTTATAAAGAAGAGATACAAAATTAAACCCTTTTTAATGAATAGATCCAATCGCATCTTCGAATATGAAAGTTAAAAGAATAAAAAAAGGTAATGATATTCTGAATCATAGAGTTATAATAAAATATATGGAAGGAGGCGAAATGTTAGAGTATTCCTAACGGTTGGTCATGTAATAAATTGTCCACGATTGGACATCCAACTGTCTCTATTTTTATTAGCAATGGTTCTATGTGTTTTCAAAAATATTTAATCTGTTTTAGTATACATATCTAGAACATAACTGTTCTAACATAGTTATGATGGAATTATCTGGGATGACTTCATTTTTATAGTGTTGTATTGATACTTGCTTGCAAAATTGTTTCAGATGTTAGTTTTTGTTATTTGCTACTTGTTATATTGTGCTGGGTGTACCTTACTTATGTGAGTTATAATCTGCAATATCTTGTGGACTTTCAGTTTATGAGTTGTACCCTAATTTTCAATTTCAAATTTCAGATGTCTTTATTCTAAATTCGAATAAAAATTTGCGTTCTGTCTCTTGCTTCCACCGTGTTGGTTATTCTTTTTCTTCTTTGGTACTGACTTCAACACTATAGTTTCGCATGCTGACAGTTCTTTCTTTACTTACATTTTTATATTATTTCTTGGTGGTATGACAACGTATGAATTCAGTTTATTAACATGCTATTTTGTTACTTGCACTATTTTAGTAGGATTTTCAAAATTAGGATACAACTTTTTTTAATTTTATTTCCATTGTGCTGGTTGGAATTATTTGAGAGATATGGCATGTAACCCTAAAATATATTAATAAAACAAGACCTTTTTATTTTTCTTGTAGTTATCACTTTTTCACTCTCATGTTTTGATACAAGGTGCTTATTATCACTAGTTTTAGACTAGTATAATTAACAAAGAAGACTAGCTTGATCTTCTGAGGTCTGAGTTAGCTTTTTTGCCCGCTGAACTTGGTGCTTCCAATCAGTGCGAACCAGAGTAAAAATCATCATGACCAAACATGATGCTTGTGCTACTGCCAGCCCATACCACAACCCCAAAAATCCCATCTTCAGTGTGAAAGTCATGAGAGCAGTGACTGGCATGCCAATTAGGTAGAAAGAACTGAAATTTATAAAAGCACCAACTCTAGGCCGGGCAGAGCCTATTAGGATTCCACATGCAGCTGTTTGGGGACAGTTTCCCAGTTCACAAAAACCCAATATAGGTAGAGCAGCTGTTGTCAAAGTTAAAACCTTTGACTCACTTGTATACAGTTTCCCCCATGCATCTCTCACTGTAATTGCAAAAATGAATGACAGAAGTCCACCTACAGTTGCTATAATGATGCCCATTATGGTTATGCGTTGAGCATGTCCTGGCTGCTCAGCCCCCAATGCTTGACCAATAAGAGTTGATAAACCCAGGTTTAATGAGTGAGGAAAAATATAGAGTAATCCTGTTGTTTGTATAAGAATTCCCATTGCAGACACACTTGCTTGTGGATCATTAAGTAGGCTACATAGTATTATCATTATCTCATACCACCACCACTCCAAACAGACTGAGACTACACTTGGTACCAATAGGGTCAACAATGGTTTCCAGTTTTGATACCACGTATTAGGCGCTCGGAAATCCCATGGTTTTAGTGCTGTTTTTGACAGAATGAGATATATTAACAACCCCACAACTAAAATAATTGTATGTAAGGCAGAAGCCAAGGCAACGCCCTTGACCCCTAACCTTAAATACACTACAAGTGTATAGTTAATTGGAATATGGAGGATCATAGCACAAATAGCTGATATGGTGACTGGTTTGTTTAGATTTTGAGTCCTTAAAAATATCCGCAATGGATGAAGGTGGGTCTGGGCTATCAACTCAGGTATGGAGTAAATGATATATTCCTTGGCCACAGATGTAATGGCTTGATCTTGACCTAACAGTATAAGGATGCGCTCAATGTTAAACCAAAATAGGCAGATTGGAAAAATTGCGAGAAACAGGAGGCATATAGTTCTTCTACACACTTGGCTGAGAACTGACCACCTTTTTGCTCCGTATGCCTGAGAACAGATGGGTTCCATAACCTTCGCTAATCCCTTAATAACAGAGTAACCTGTTATGTTTGCAAATCCAAGTGAGAGGGAACCCCCTGCTAACTCAATGTCCCCCAGGTGTCCCAGGAAAAGCATAGATATGATGGATTTGGAGTGAAACAGCAGGCTTGTTACCACTACAGGGCATGCAATTTTTCCTAGCGATTTCAGCTCTTCTGCTACCTGCATTAAATCACAAATGATGATAGGAAATGCAAAAACAAACATAAGGATGGAAAACCTAATAACTTCTTTATTGTCTAGTTGAAGGTTCTGTTTACCATAATGTTGAAACAACTACTATCGTGCAGCAAGATTCACAAGATCTGATTGCCTTCAACTGAGATCAGCTCGCTCCTCTTATGAAATTAGGGATTAGATTTTTTGACCCTTCAATCATAGCCTGCTCTAGTGGCCATAAATGAAACTTTGAGCGAGTAAAACCACGGGCTATAAGAAAAACTTGTTTCTGTGACTCAGCAAATGTCATCAGAGCAAACGATTAGATTCAGATTATATACCATAAAAGTCCAGGAGAAAATTGCCTTTTCACTCTAATTTGCTAGAGGTTGCAATCACCAAATTGCATTGCTGGTTACTGACACCTAGAAAGGTTGGTAACTAGTGTTAAGTTGATGGATTCTCTTCATAATTTATATTAATAACCTTAATTGTCAACGAGCATGTTATGACTTATGGTAGGAGGGTTTTTCAGGAAATTACCAAGTGATAGATACGCCTCATAAATTTTGTTGTAGATTACAGAGAACGATTGAGCATATGAAAAACGGAAAAATAACCAAATTTTGTATGCCAACCTGGTAATAATAAGTAAATACTATATTTTCATTAATTCCTTTTTCTGTTTCCTTTTATGCTACTATTAATTATTACTCGAAAACTTTAGTCTCTGATTGACAAATGAATGCCCAGATTGCTGAACACGTAAGACTTCTAATAGCTAAATTTGGTTATGGCATCAAACCATGTCTAGGCTCATTAAACATTGCACGGCTTCCTTAATAATTCAGTCACAGGAATATCGGCAACGGTTGTAATTTAAATTTTGAAATGGATGAATAAGAGCCAGCTATACAATATGAAATTACTGAAAAATGTGGCTTGTCATTTATCACAACTTATGCAAATTTAATGATCCTGCTGTCTCTAATGTTAAAAGTCATTGAGTCATCTTGACATGTTGATGGTTGTTTTCCTTTGACGTCAGCCGGTTTATCTTTCTGTTGGTGATTATCACATGCTTGACCAGGTACATATAGGAAGGCAATGTCATCTTGAGGATGATTAGAAATGCTCTTCACTTTTGTGGACTTGCCGGACTGATACTAACTTGATCTTTGTTTTTAGTCTTGATAAAATTAATATTTGATACTAACTTTTGTGGACTTGTCATCTTTTTTTTTTTAATATTTAACGGATTTGAGGTTGGATGGTATTTAGTTACTACTCCTTTGTGTTACTTGTTTAATTTAGGGTTAATTCCTGGTTGGTTCCTAGAAATCTGCAAGTTATTTTTGATTCATTACTTGTTACATATTTTACAGATCTGATCAGTTCATGTTGTTATCTAGTACTGTAACTGTATTTCAAAGAACCTGTATTTGGTATCTTTGTTTCTATAACATTAATGAGAATTTGATTGATTTTTCATCTGGCTTAAATTTGGATGAGATTATGTTCGTTTCACTTCTGTTTGTTAAATTATTATATCCACATCTGTTTTTAGAAATTCATTTAAGATTCTGATGAAATCACATTTATGAGACAATTGTATTGCTTCTTCGACATGTAAATATATATATTTGCTCGATCCATTATGAATCTTATTCTGTTCCAGTTGGTTATGAACTTTGTTGTGAGAACTGACAACGTATTATATGTGATTGGGCTTTTAGCAATTGCTGAGGATGGTACCTACTTTGATGTGTCGGTATGGTTAGAGTTGCTTGCAATACAATTCATGACATGTATATTTCGGTTTATGGTCAGAAGTCACATCATGAAATCATTTAGCTTCTTTGTTGTTCTCTTTATATTTTGCCCTTAAAATATTGCTCTGTAAAGGGCATAGTTTATCATTTGTTGGCAGGGCTCATGCTATTCTTAAATCTTGAAATTTGTGCAGGTTATGTTAGCTCAGTTGTTAAGATTGATGTGATGCAGATACTATTTATTTTATTGGGTCAGCGCATGTTAGGCACCTCTGATGTATGTTTCTCTGAATGATTTCTTTAAAAGAAATATAGATGAGTGGAAAATTACATTTCATGCAAACATAATTTCCGTTTTATGCATTTTCCTTTGTAATCCATCAAGCTTCTTGACTCCAATTTAGCAACCCTATCTTAACTATATGTTTGGTTTTAAACTGTGTCCGTTGAGTTTAAATATAGCAAGTTATCCTATGCAGATGGAAGGGTCTTATAATTGAAGCATACTTTTATTTCCATGTTGACAATGATGTGTATATATCTTTCTTATGAATATTTCTATTTTCTTGTATTTTTGAGTTTTTAAACTTTTTATGTTGGTTAGATATTTTTCTGGTTACTTTCTTTGTTTCCTCATATTTTAGGATATTAATTGCCACCATTATTATTGTTTAAAATAGTTACAATATGTATGCTGTTATTATAATTATATTTATCATTTATCAAGTTGTATGTGTCTTGTTGAGTTTGAACACAAGTTAATTGGATGTAGATGGAAATAATGTGCCAATGTCTTTCGAAAACATTTCGTCCCGTCAGTATGTTCGATTTTTTAATTTCACTCCATTGATCTGTCTTTCTTGAGCGTAAATGAATCGTGAATTGAATTTAGATGGGAATGATGCCTTGTTGAAGCATAACTCTATTTCTACGGTGATAGTGGTGTGTTTATATCTTTTGAAGACATAATAGTCCTTGAATTGAAGCGTCGCTTTGCGTCTACAGGCTAGCAATTTTTTTCCAGCTGTTAGTATCACTGTATACCTCAGTTTTAGGCTAGTAATTTTCATCATTGTTGTGCTATACTTCTTATATTCAATTTTTTTCACAATGGATATGGCTTTTTCATTTTAAATCATCTACTAGCTGGATGTAGATGGAAATCCCTTTTTCTTGAATCATATGCTTCTTTTTACAGTGACATGTTTTGTTTATGTCTTTTGGAGGCATACTTCCACTTACTATTATTTTAAACTTCTGATATTTTTAGCTCCATGCCGTGCGTGTTTGTATTTTGCTATTCATTCTCTCTATCTTTCAAGAGTTGTCGTTGTTGTTCAATCTTAGACTATCTGGTAGGTTCTCTATATTTGAACAAGGTTAAGAATCATCCAAAGGGAAGGTTTTGATGCGCACTATGGAATTGGGGTGGTGACTGTATAGGTTTGTTGTGTTTTTGCTGTAGCCTCCTCTGGATTTGTCTATAATTTGTTAAGACTTTAATGTTTATCACACATTAGCTTGAGTATTGCCACTTTCTGCTTCGCAAGCTGAAATGTAAATGGTGAAATTAGGAATTTATTATTCTCTGAAAGAGTTACATATTTGAATGAACTAAGAGGCAGCTGATATGAGGACGGATCTGTTGAAGAGGAACTGTTACTGAAATCTCTTCTGGGTTTGGGAAGGAGGGTTTACCTTTTAGAAGCGACAAGCCTTCTTGCAAATACAGAGGAGGCTTTTTCAAAATACTTTTAAGCGGGCATAATGCCTTACTTTGTAATCTAAGAATAAGTGATGCTGTTGCTTAGCTGATTGCCAATGCTAGGGTTTTCCTGAGAAAAGCGTACAACTTCAACGTCATGCATTATATATATATGATCAAGAAATTATAAGCTGGCCCTAAAAATCAAGTTCTAACTAGTTATATTAGCCAGAGGCTCTATGGTATAAATTGCATTCTTTTAATCACTCTCTTGATTTAACATACATATACTTTATATGGATGATCAAGGAATTATAAGCTGGCCCTGAAAATCAAGTTCTAGCTTGTTATATTAGTCGGAGGCTTTATAGTATAAAGTGCATACTTTTAATCATTTTGCTGATTTGACATCAATAGACGGAATGCTTCATATTTCATACTTTTTGGATTAATTTTCTGAGTAGTCTGTGGTCACTCTATCAAGGTTTACTAGAATATTATATGGTGTAAGATGCTCTCGACTAAGTTGTTTATTTGAATTATCATAAAGAAAATCGTGGGAAAACATAGTTTGGATAGATCTTCTTGTGTTTCGAACACAAGTGAAAATGGTTCTTTGTTTCTTTGTGTTTAGTATATTTCAAAAGAAGATTTCAAGTTATTGGCATTAAATTATTTTTAGTTTTATTTTGAGCTTTCAACATTATTTTATTTATTTTATTTTGTACTCTACAATCAAGTGATAGTGTCTTGCACAGGCCATATCAATTATATGAAGTTGTTCAAGATGTGGAAATGAATCATTTATTGGAACTTGCTTCCATTTCATGTGAAAATCATTTGGCATGATAAGGCCTTTTGGAGACACATCACAATGGATTTCACATATATAATGTAAGTTTTCCCATATTTTTTCCAGATTGGCACATTGTATTTTTTTAAAAAACTTGTTTATTAGTTTATATATAATTTTATTACTAAAATATATATTTTTAGTTAAGAGTTTGATAAATCCAATAGTTTGTGTTTTCTTGTAACCCTATGTTATTTCTTTCTTTCTTTCTTTTTTTCATTTTGTGTTTTTTCTTTCTATTTGGAGCTATTATATTCACTATTTTTTACATTTTTTTCTTGATAATGCATTTTCATCAGAGTTATCAATTATTAAATTGAGTTTGTCTTGTAGAGCTTTAAACACATCTTTTCAGTGCATATAAGAGGAACAGATTCTTTGGCAGAATAACTCCTATCTTTCTGCAACAACATAGACGTGTCCCTAGCTTTCAAAAGATATATTTTGACTAGCTAATATTTTTCAATTCTTTTAGTTATTTATCTTGTACTTGTATTTTTTTTCCTAGTCTTTTGTTTTTTAATGATCAAATGGATGGTGTCTATCGTATGGAATTGTATCAAGTGGGTTCAAGTACAGCAGGTTATGTTAGTGTAACTCTTTTTTTGTGGTGGTTAATATTGATATGTTGCTGATTCCATCCATTATACTTTGAGAAGGACGATATGGCATCCACACAAGTAACTCAAGCTCTGTGGGGATCTTATGAAGAAACCTGCTTGAAAAAATTAGCAAGAGCAGCAACCATCAGTGCTCTCCAGATGGTATATTCTTGATAGCTTTACAATTCAATTCATATTTCCTTTGCTGCAATCAGAATGGCATTTCTGGTGATAAGATTCATCATTATTTTACTCTGATGAAGGGGAGGATCACAAATCAGCTTTTGGTTTGATGATCATATGTAGTCACTAGTTAGTGCAATTTTTGAAACATTATTCCTTGTCTAGGTTGCATGTGCTAACATACGTATCATGTCGGAATTAGTTTTGACTACAACGGATAGGAAATTGGAGTTTTTTACCATATATTTGAATTTTACATTTACAAAAGAGATATTATTATCATGTCAGGATACAAACAATACACGGATTCTTTTATCAACACCAAACATTTAGCCAGTGTATAGTATTGTGCATGTTCTAACACTAGTCTTATTTTCTCAGTTTTGCTACTGAACAGAAAGCTTCAAAGAGACTGTTGTTCAGAAGACCTATGTGGAGGTATACTATTTCCAACATCACGTTTCCTGTGTTATCCTAGTCTTCATTTTCTATATGCCTGAAGAATTCTAGAATGTCCAAAAAAATTGTTTTTGCAGTTGTTTTTAGTTGGAGGCATTATGTACTAACTTTTTTTTGTTCTTACTTTTGTTGGATTCTTGAATCATCCCTCTTTCCTTTGCCTTCGCTCTTTCTAAATTTCTTCTATTCAATGAGGACCAAAGGCTTGCTTCTCAGTTGGTCCTCAAGCACTGAAATGATATACCAAATGTTGCAGATAGTGATAGTGCCAGCAGAGTTTGACCTATGATGTTAATAGCGGTAATATGTGGATTCTTCTATCAATAATGAACGTTGTATTTTCTGTATAGTATTAGTATTGTGCATGTTCTAACACTAGTCTTATCTTTTTAGTTTTGCTACTTAGCAGAAAGCTTCAAAGAGACTGTCGTTTAGGAGGGTTATGTTGCACACCTTGTATTGTCCAAGTCTTCTTTCTCTATGTGGTTGAAGAATTCTAGGCTGACCAAAAAAATTGTGTATGTAGTTGTTTTTGGTTAAAGGCATTATATTCTAGCTTTTTCTTTGTTCTTAATATTTTAGGATTCTTGAATCGTCCCTCTTTTTTTAACTTTCCCTCTTTCTGAATTGCTTCTACTCAAAAGAGGACCAAAGGCTATACTTTTCGTAGTTGGTTGTCAAGCACTGAAATAATGCACTAAATAATTGCAGGCAGTAATAGTGCCGTAGAGTTTGGTCGGACAAGCTTGAGAGGTGCATGTCTACAACTACTCTTTCAAGTTGGAAGCTGTAATTTTGGATGTGGTTATGGCTACGTTACAATTAAAGAGATGATCTGATAATTGGATGAATTGGGTTTATTTTTGCTCTTCCTAAAAATGTTGGTTTTTTTAATGGAAAAAAATATTGTGTTTCGATGCCTAACATTGTCCAACAACCTCTGTTTGGTTGCAACAATTAACCACCCCTTTTTTTATTGTTAGTGTGATTGTTTTCATGTTACAGGTAAAGAGGGGTCGCTTCGCCACATTGGATTCGTGAGAATTAAGCTGTAGTCAGAATTAAGGTAGGGAAAATAACATTTTTTAGTATATTTATTAAAATAACCATATCAACAAAATTTAAAAGGAAGTAAACTAAAATTTTATTTTTTGAATAATAATATTTTTATAAAAATTAAAATAAAAATTATATTAAAAAATATTATTTTAAATTATATTCGAAAGCATCGTTTTAAATTGTGTTTGAAAACGTAATTTAAATTGTATTCAAAAATATCGGTTTAAATTGTATTTAAAAATATTATTTTAAATTATATTTAAAAGTATTGTTTTAAAATATGTTTGAAATCGTGTGCAATTTTTTTTATAAAGGTATTATTGTTTAAAATTATATTTTTAATTTATTTAATTAAATTTTTTTTGTTACGGTTATTTTAATAAATATACAAAAAATATAGTTCTTACTTATATTTCCCGGAAGGTAGGGTATCAATAGTATTATCATTAAAACAATTGCATGGGGGAACGCGTACAGACATAATAAGCCATTAATTTCTTGCCACGTGAAATAAATATATGTGCTTTGCAGGTGATTTTAAAATGCTTAATTTAAAATTTTTTGTGACGTGGCAAATCATAATTTTGTGCGTTACTCCTATGGTCATGGTAGCGTAAATTTTAATTCCCATTCTCAATGGCTATATATTTGTCTATCCCTCTCTTCTTCAAATTCTATGCCAGCCAATGTATGTATTAGAGGTGACAAAAATTTGAATTCAGTTAGAATATTATTAAAATTATATTTGTATTCATGCAAAGAAATTAATTATCATATTTATATAAATTTTTTATTTTTGTATAGAACAAATACGATACAAATATTTTAAATCAGATTATTTAAATTTTTGGATATTTTTAAAAAATTTAAATATATAAATTTCATCTATAAGTTATAATATGTGTACGTGTATTCTTGCATATATTTTAATAATGGTATGAATATATCAAATATTAATATTTTAACAAGTGATCATCAAATTATAGCAGTATGAAACAATAATATTTTTTATTTTTTAACATAATAATACTATTAAAAATAAATTTTAATATAAGTTGATTATAAAGAACATTAAAAACTTATAGTAAATAAATTATATTATTCATAATATTTTTTTTGAAGGATTATTTAATTTTTTATGGATAGGTACAGTTACATCTAAAAGTATGTCGACTCTTTGTATAAATACATATTTTATGAATTTTAAGAATAAAATAATTAATATATAAAAAATAATAAAATATATAATCTACCTCTAAGATTTTCGATAATTAAAATGATTTAAAGTAAGATTTTTTATTCTCCTAAGTTAAAGAAAACTGTTAATATTTAATAGTGAAGAGATAAAAGAAGACGAATTGGCATTTGGTCGTGAATAATTTAGATGAAAATTTTATTAAGATTTCAATTTATTTTGGTTTTTGAAATTATAAGTTTTAAATTAATTGATTTGTTACTTATATAATAAATTTCTTTATTAATTTAGTTGGTTAAGGTGTTTGGTATTTTATCTTATAAATTAATTAAGTTTAATTTTTACAAATACTCATTTATATTTTTTTATTAATTTCTTTATAATACATTTAATTTTTTATAATGTTTTTCCGTTCAATTCCTACAAAATGCTTATTTATATTTTTTATTAATTTTTTATAATACATTTAAATTTTTATAATAGGAATCCGATCCGAATTTTTATAAATCACTCTTAAATTATATTCATTACGTATTTACAGACGGATCTTTCTAAATCTTAATATCTATCGCCTATGTGAACATTTAACTTTCTAAAGGACACAACCATTGCGCGAAGACTACCGTCATCTGCCTTATGTTTTGAAGGTTTAATTGAAGAATCTTTTGTTATTTTCTTAAAATATTTAACGGATTTGATGGTGTCTTGTAACTCCTTAATGTTTCTTGGGTTCGATTAATTTTGGCATTGTAGTATTATACGGAAGGTCCCCAGGTTCAATTTAGCATTGTGGCAGATGGGAGTTGGTTCGGTTTTTTCTTTTGGCGCAGAAGTTCAGTCAGGTGTGGAGGGTGGTGGTTCGTACTGATCAATCTCAAGTGAATGAAAATCATATAAGAACGCTAGCTTTCTCTTTCACCTTTTCTATTATCTTGATTGCTTTCGAGAACTCTTGAATCTTTCCTCTTACTGGAGGAGGATTACTGGACACCTTGCTTTCAGCACTTAGTTAACTAAGTAAAATATTCAAAATCATGTTATTAATGAAGATGAAACAGCCAGATAACAAACAATCGATTTACCTTTTTCTCACTGATCTGCATGGCGAATGTATAATTGGAGCAGCCGGAGAAAAGGCTCTGATTCATTTGAAATTTTGGTCTCCTTTACTGGGGCAAAACTTAATGTATCGCTTCAGTCAAGCGCAATGTGGTTACTTGATTTCGATAGTGAACATGTCGAATTTTTCAATTTTCCTGTTGCTGCATATGGTGACATCTGATTTCAAAGGGGAAGATAATAGAGAAAATATAAAGCTTGTAAGAATTCCAAATTTCTTCCCTGAACTTTGCCAAATGTATTGTTCGGTTGCCAGACCAATAGGATTAACAGCAAAGGCCAAATGACCTATTCTACAAGTTGTAAATGAAGGTGCTTTTTATATCTTACATTACAGGCATACTTCAGAAAGTATAAAGTTAGTATGTTTCTTAGAAAATCTATGCATACTTCAGAAGTCATGGAAGTAAAATTTATGTATCTTTCTTATTTACCCTTCAAATTTCTCCCCGAAGGAACTATTGTTTTGTTTGTTGGTATGGCTAATGCTATTTTTATATCTTCGAAATCTGAAGGTTATGTTAGTTCAACTCTAGGCGGATGGCTAGTAACAGTTACTAGCCATTATACTTTTAAAATAAGGGGGAATGACAAATTCCCCCCTATGGTTTCTTCAAGTTTCAAAATAGCCCCTGTCAGCATGTTTGTATCAAAAGCTCCCCTATGGTTTTTTCAAATTTTAAAAAAATCCATGTCAGAATGAAATATAAAAATTCACATGTCATATGTGATTCTAATTAGATTTACGGAGAGTTGAATGGAGAAGTAGCTTTTTAAGCCCTACGTGGAGAAGTTTGATTTAGCATGATTTGAAAGAACTTCCTTTCTATTAAAAATGAAAATATCATATATTTCAAAAAAAAAATTCGCTATCTCCCGACCCAGGGGCGGAGCCAGAAACGTATATTCATATAAGATGGGGGGGCCAAATTACCTAATTGATTGAAAAAAGAGGATTTAAGAGAAAACTTTTTAATTATTTACTTATAAATTTTTTTTTTTTAATTTGGAGGGCCCCCTTCACTCTCAACGTGGCTCCGCCACTGCCCCGACCCCAAAGCATAGTTTAAGAATATTTGAGAGAATTTTTTTTAAAAATAGTGTGATGAAAGAATATTGTGATAATAAAAAATGAGTGAAAAAAAAGATATAAAAATCCTTATTCTATGAGATCCAATTATTTGTTCATTAAAAAAGATAAAAAAAAGAATAAAAAAAATGATCGATTGATAAAAGAAAATAGAGATAATTTACAAGATATAATCTATCTATATCTAAGATATCAATTCTAAATAGTGAAAAAAAAGATCAATTTTTTATTCCAAATTATTTTGATAAATAAAGTGAATCTATTATTTTGATTTTTTCTTTTGTTATTAAATTGAGTTGAGTGGGAATTTTCATATGCAAAAAAATAATTTTTTTGTCTACGAAAAAAACATTTTCGTGTTGAGATCATATTTATTCTGAGGGAGAAATGCAATGGAGTACTAATGTGTACCATGCGCTCAAATTTACATATAGTAATATACACCTTTTACCAAAAACAAGTTATTTATAGGTATTATTAGGAGGTTCATATGGATTCAGTATAGTTTCTTTTTTTGTTGTACAAGGATCAAGATTAAATGAATATTCATTCTCTTTCTATCGAACGAAGAGATATTTTTAGCAAATATATATGTATGATTGAGATTTTAGCAATTGCAGAGGTTGCTACCTACTTTGAAGTGTCCATTTGGTGGAATAGAATTGCTTGTTATACAATGCATGACATGGATATTTAGGTATACAATTAAAGTTCAGAGCAAGCAAAGTCTCTACTTCTTTGTTGTTCTCTTTATATTATTCCAACAAAATATTTCTCTGTAAAGGGTATAGTTTATCATATGTTAGTATGGCTCATACTTTTCTTAAATCTTGAAAATCTAAGCAATTTGTGTTAGTGCAATCTTGGTGCATGCAGCATGAATGCTAAGATTGATAATATGCAGATATTATTTGTTATACTATCAGGTCAATGCAATTCATATTAGGTGACACTGATATATGTTACTCTAAATGATTTCTTTAAAAGAAATATAGATGAATGAAAAATTACTATAAATAGATATTATTTGTTATACTACTGGGTAAGTACAGTTGATATTAGATGACACTGATGTATGTTATTCTGAATGATTTCTTGAAAATAAATATTAATAAGTGAAAAATTACATGTCACGTGAATTATTTCGTGAAATTTTCTTTTAATGTTAGTTTGATTTAATCAGTTGAGAAAATAAACTAAAGTGGATAATATTCTAGGAATCATGAAGATTTTTCTTGCATTCTTTGGTTTAACTCAAGTTCTTGAAATGTTATTACGAACATAAAAAGATCATACCTTTCACGTAGATAATTTTTTTGTGCATTGCTTTTTGCATATGTTCCTGAGAGATTTTTTCCCCTTTTTTTAAACTGTATTTTTCATTGTAATTCATTAAACTTTCCAGAACCTTGATACAATTTAGCAACTTGACCTAAAATTCTATATCTACAAAAATTCATTTCATTTTCAAATGTTATGTGCTTCCATTAAGAATGTGAGAGATGGTTTTTAAATTGGATCCCTTTATATAGCCATTTATCCTACATACATGGAATGAGCTTATAGGTGAACCATACATTTATTTCCATGTTGACAATGATGCATATATATCTTTTGTTTATCAAGCAGAATGTAATATATGATCTGCTTTGATCCTATAATTATGGTGTATTTATTTATCAAATATTATTGTTATTAATGAATTACTAATTCTAGAACAACATTCTCGAAATTAGTTTAAGATAGATATAGACGAGTACGCAGAATAAACTAATTTTAAGAACTAATATTGAAAATGACAAATATTAAATTCAAAAGTGATCATTAAACTAATATTAAAAGAGAAAAATGTTAACTTTGAAAATGACTAAAACTTAATTTTAAAGAGTGACAAAATTTGAAAGGTTTAAAATAAGAATTTTCAAGTGTGAGAATCAAACTATTTTCGAAAATGAGCATTAAACGTTTTTCTAGTACGAGAATACACTTGATTTTGAGAATAGCAGTTTAAATGATTTCTAGAGTTTGATGTATTGTTTAGTTACTCTCTCTCTTTTGTTGCTTTTTTCTTCAATGCAGACATGACTAATGAAATTCTATTACTTGTAATACACAGAGATTCATGGTTAATCGGATTGAATGATAGCTAGTCACTGAAATACAGAGGTATCCATCACATTCTAACTTGCTTGCTTACGAAATTACAGCAAAGTTGTAGAAAAGTTGATGTTATTATTATATGGTAGCAGAAAAGATTGATTTTCATAGTAGAAAAAAAAGGGTTTTCATCAAAATAAACAAATAAACAAACATTTTATCAATCTACATTCTTCATCAGTATAAATTTTGTAATTATAGATTCTCACTTAATTAATGAATTTAACAATTTTACTTTCTTCTTCACCTTGTTCAGTATTATTCCATGATTAAGAAAAGTATCTATAGAATTTCAATCAATGATATCACTTTGGTGATCATAACGTTCATAAGTGCTCGAGACAACACTTATATTACCAATATATAAAACTAATTTAAATCTTAAGAAAAATAAAGGTGAAATATAATATGAAAAGAAAAAAGATTTTCTCTCCAAGCTAACAATAGAGCTAAAATTATATTTTAATATTACACAAATGTTAACATATATAATAAACTAAGACAAACAAGATAGAAACTTCTTAATTTGGAAAATCAAAGGATTCTGGCTTTATAAGCTCGAACATGACCCTCATTATGCTTATTAAATTCTTGAACTAACCCTCTCTCTTTTGATTGTGAGATACATAAAACTATTAGAAAGAAGAAAACTAGAAAGAACAAAAACCTATAAAAAGATGGTTTTGAAGTTGATGAACCGCTTTAGTAGGATCAATGTATACTATTTCACTAACTTTACGAGTACATTCTATCTCAGTCTAGAAAGAGTCATTTTCTTTCTCATACTCCTCAATTTCATATGTAAAATGTAATGGAAAAGATGTCTTAGTGCACTAATACTCACTCTCTATTCTTCTAAAACCTTAGATTCTTAATATAAAAAATCTTTTGAAAGATTTTCTTTCATGTTCAAAATAGAATAGAATTAACAAGAATCCTTTGAATATTATTAACTTTTATCTTATGAGTTTGCTTTTTCTTTGTTAACTTTCTCAATTTTTTCATATTTTTTCTACGCCCTCTCTTTAAACGTTAATTGTAATTCTCCATCTCCTCAATAATTTTCCTCTCTTCATCATCGACATCAATAATATATAAATTATCATCATCACCCTTTTCTATTTTTTCATCATCGTTATTGATAAAATTTAAATCATTATCTTTACCCTTATCTGAATCCAAGTCATCCTCGTTATCTACAAACACCAACCCATCTTCACTATTATCTAATACAATTCTCTTACTATCATCTAATATAATTCTCTCCATACCCCTTATCCTTAAACTCTATATGTCTTCAAAACTAACATCAATAATATACAATCTCCTTCAACTAAATCTGCATCAACCGTCTTCGATCAACCACATTACCCTTACCACTCAAAAGCGATTCATCAACTTCAAAATCATATTTTCTTAGTTTTTATTCTTCCATATTTTCTTCTTCCTAATCGTTTATAGTATCACTCACATTCCAAAGAGAGAGGATCAGTTGGAGAGAAAGATAACTTGTAATATTTGCAAAAAGGTAATCAATACAGAGTCAGAGCCAAAAATAAAAATAATTCATAATAATAAATAAAAATCAAAAACTTCTTTGGTAATACATAAATATAATATGATGAAAGTAAATGAAAAATGCGACATTAATCAATATAACTTGATCACTCTTAGTATTTATAACTTGATCACTTTCAAAAATTAGTTATCTTATCACTTTTGAAAACATTTATTAATATTCTCTATCACTCTCGAAAATAGTAAACATACAACTCTAAAAAACAGAGTAATGCTAACAATTGAATTATATTCTCGAATTCATGTCTAGTTTACTCTTAAATTTTATTATATTGTCACATATTATTGTCACAAACAATGTATTTCTAACTCTCAAATTATATTCTACACTCTTAAAATAAGTATTCACTCTAAAAAATAGTTTAATTTTACACTCTCAAGTTTATTATTGATAAGAATTTAAACTCTTAAAAAAATTTAAAATATAACTCTTAAAAATCAGTTTATGTTCATACTCGAATTCAATATTTATCAAAGATAACTCTCAAATTAACTTTTCACATTCTCTCAAAGATAACTCTCGATTTTTTTTATAATTTCTTAAATATTTGTTACTCTCAAAAAATGATATTGTACACTCTTGAGTTTACTCTCAATAAGAATTTAAACTCTCGATAACAGTTTAAAAGATAATTTTAAAAAATTAATTCATTTCACACCCAATTCGATATTTATCACTCTCGAATTTACTCTCAAAGAAGTGTTTATAATATATCTCAAAATTAGAATTGTTACTCTCGAAATTAATCACAATCAATTTCAAATTTTAAGAGTGATAATTTATTTTTGATGAACCATTTTTAGCTAAAAATAAATTATTATATAAATATATTTAAACAGAATCGTCACTTTTAAAATTGATTATAACTAATTTCAAGAGTGATAGTTCATTTTCGAACACATATTCTTAATTTTTATATATTTCAATCAATGTACAATATATATTGTATGTTCATTTTGTTTTAAATAAGTTTTGATAGAAAAAACACATGAATAGTTTAAAATTTATGATTATAATTTTATGTAATCAAAGTTATAACGTTGTTTTTATTATTGTTGCGTCGAAAATGAGTTTGAGAGTGATTTGATAAAGAAGGCGAAAGGTGGCGAAAGGTGAAAGTGTGTTTGAGAATGAAAAAATAAAAAAAGATGAAAAGTATGGAAAGTATAAAAAAAATTATTTTAAATTATATGATTTGAGAATAAAATTATTTATAATTAAATTTAAAAACATATTTTTAAACTGTTTCAAGATTAAAAGATGTCACTTTGAATCAATTTCCCTTCCAATTTTTACCTTTATACGACGACGTTCTTATTTTTATTTTTCTTCCAATTCTTAGTGCCGAAGCAGCGTCGAGTCTCGTTGAGTCACGTTATTTTCCCTCGATACGCGTATCGCAGGTTTTCCATTCGATAAAGCCCTTCTAAAAACCCTTAAAACCGTCATTTCAGCACTCCCGTTTTCTTTTACTTTCCCCGTGTTCTCCGCGTTTCTGCGTTCTCAGAATCTTTCATTTTCGACGTTAAACATCATTTTGAAATCCCTCACAGGACTCGGTTCTTCCTCATCGTAACTAGCTTGAAAGAAGAATCCTAATCGCCGTAGATCCGAATCAACAAGGGCCGAATTAGGCTCTTTCTTTGTTTGAAACCTAGGTTTTCGAATCGTTAGATTCGATGGCTAGGGTATATGACAATTGGGAGCGACTGGTGCGAGCCACGTTGAGCAGAGAGCAGTTGAGAAATGCAGGCCCAGGACACGAAAGAACTGCCAGCGGTATCGCCGGTGCGGTCCCGCCCTCGCTCGATCGCGCCTCCAACATCGATGCAATCCTTCAGGCAGCAGATGAAATCCAAGAAGAGAATCCAAATGTAGCTAGGATACGTAAGTTTCTTTTTTCTTCTTGTTTTTCATTTGGTGCTTAATTATTTTGATGTGTAATCAGTTTGTATCGTGAAATTTTGTTTGGTGGAGTTGTCTTATGTGCCAGTTGGAGCACCTTAAGCTATGAGATTTGTACAACTATCTACTTGTTACTTGAATTTAGTGTTTGAATGTTGAAAATACCACATCTAGGAGGTTACTTTGCAATAAACTGAATGTCACAAGAAACTGCAATTAGATTGACTTTTTTCTTGATGCGCGCCAGCTGATTTTTAGCACTTTTCCTTTTGTCTAAGATGATGGGAGTGAAATGAATAGTATAGCTTGGAGTGGAAGGTAACAGCCATATATAGCAGCTCTATTTTGAATTTCTGATTTAGTGGCAGTAGGAGAGTAAAACATTGGCCCGGATTCAGAATGGTTTAAATTCAATGCAATTGGTACTGGCTTATAGAATAATCTATCTGGATTTTACATCTGATCATAAATTTGAAAGAGCTCATCTATTGAGTCTATACATGAATGGAGCCTCGTGGAGAGTTTAATTCAATTTCTTGATAATCCGAATCCATGATTTGACTGTTTTTTATGCTGCACTAGGTATATACGCATAAAATATTTCCTTCTAAGCATTTTCTGCCTTAGGCTTGTATTCTTTCCTTCGGAAGTTGGCTAGGTACCAAACCTTCCGATTTGACTTATGATTAACTCAAATCTGAATTACTGATCTGATTCAAACTCCGATTCAATTATACAGGATTGCTTCTTAATGGGTAAATTAAGCAGGATCTGTTGGATTTTGATATCTGCTAGCCCTGTTAGTTTTAGTCCAATTTGTAAATGTGTGCATTATTTTTAACCTTCCTTAAACCAAAGTAATGGAAGACATTACTCTTGGAAGAGGGCAAAAGGAATGGTGAATTAGCTGCATTTTAGTTTGTTGGTTTAATCCATTTGGAGTTCATTGTCTATCCCTTGAAGCTTTAAGTTTTTTTCCAATCAGAGAGCTCTATGAAATTATTTTGTTTAACCAGGCTGGGATTTAAGATCATATCTGTGAACATTAATTTCCCCATGTCAGCATTTAAATGATAACAGATAAGCAGGAGTTATGTGAAAGATAGCACAGAAGGAGATTTGTAGTCTTGTTCTTAAGCCATTGAACTTTCATGGTTTGAAACCCACAGGTAGCCAGTGCTTTAAGGTGTTTTATGGCTTAGAATTCATGTTTGAACCTCTGAGAATCAATAGCATCTTGAGTATTAAACCACCTCTTTGGTCATTGTTAAGTTGCATCTTCTCTGTGGGCCAAATCATGCAAGGAAGCAAAGTTTTGTTGGGTAATTCCAGCTTCTTGTGATGCCCTGTTAATGGATAATGTTTTGACTTTGGAAAAGGTAGAAATTAAGGCCTTATGGAAATGTGCATTCCCTTGCTTTGATGTGTCTGATGCATTGTTAACGGAGAATGTTTTTGTATGTGCTTTTTGCAATAATGAAATAACCTTATTTTTGAAGAAAACAAAAGAATATGCCATTGGGTTATGTGATGAAATTGATTTTTATTTGCTCCTATTTGGATCTCCGTGTCTAAGGATTTTGAAGACACTTCTTTGTCTTTATCAATCTCAATTGGGAAGGAATCTTGGGTTATTTTGGTTTGCTAAGGTTCCTTTTATGTTTTGTAAATTATGGGGACTGTATACTGTTTTGGGGTATAGACTTGCTGATTTGGTTTGTGTAGTTGATAGGTAGGTTTTATTGGACCTCTGTTTCACTCTTGTATCTTATTCCCTCCCATTCTTATAAACTTATTTGGTTTCCTAACCAAAGAAATAAGGGAATCCTTCTTCCCAATTTTGAGTATTGATATATGAATCTGTTGATTAGTCCCGGGCTATTTTGTGGTCCGGCCTGAACAATAGTGGAGAGCTCAACCCTGATGTCCCTTTCATATGTGGTCATGTTTCCTATTGCTAGATGACCTCTTGGTAAGATTACTTCCCTGTGACTTGTTTGTTTCACTGAGTGGAGATTTCATGCATTCTTTGTTGGAGTTTACAATTTTGTATGTTTGGTATATATATATATTAATTTTTTTATTGTATAAGATTTGAAACATGATGGCTTACTGCTATTGTTTCAATCTTAGTATGTGAGCAGGCATATTCTATGGCTCAGAATTTGGATCCAAACAGTGATGGTAGAGGTGTTCTTCAATTCAAGACTGGTTTGATGTCTATTATTAAGGTATAACAAGTTGTGTAAATATTTAGAATTAACTGTATCATATAGAATTAGCATGAACTTTATGATATTTGCTGTTCCAAATACATTGGTATGACATGGTTGAATAGCTTCTCTTTCTCAATGTAAACTCTGATATAGTATTTTTCAAATACATAGTTTTGCTAATCAAGAGTTATTTGTTGCAGCAAAAACTTTCCAAAAGAGATTTTGCCCGAATAGATCGTAATCAAGATATTGAACAATTGTGGGAATTTTACAAACTCTACAAGAGACGGCATAGAGTGGATGATATCCAAAGACAGGAACAGAATTTGCGGGAGTCTGGAACATTTTCTACAAACCTGGGAGAGTATGGCCGTCTTGCTTTGCTTGACATATTTTTGTCATCATCTAGCAAATTAATTGGAATTTGCTTTCTTTTTCCCCTTAATACTAGTATTGAATGTGTTGTCTTGATGAACCATCTACTGATCTCACAGCTCAATCTATGGAAACAAATAAAAATTATTATATTAGCAATATGAGAGGGTTTCAAAAGTTACTTTATACAGTGGAATTGATGCAGTTTATTGTGGAATGCAAATTCTTTTTGCAGATCTGCATTTATATTATATTGTTTAACCTTTAGCTATATTGTGATTCTACATTAGGGGTAGTTTTGGAGGGATATCGTGTTGGATATACATTAGGGTTAGTTTTGTAGAACACAATAAAAAACTGGATGCTTGTTCTTATTTCTAGCTTTCAATATATCCTTCTTGTCTTTAATGCACATGGGTCTTTAGGATGTGTTATGTCTGTAGGTTAACTTTTTCTTTCTCATTTACAATGGTGGTCTTTGTCTGTTGAATGTATGTCTATGTTAATTTAATGATGACTTAGGATTCTACAATTCCGGCCAGATGGCATGTTATTTATTAATACAAACAAGTGGTTTAAGTACTTTTCAAGGGATAATTTTGCTTTCACTTGGGTGTGTTTTTGGCACTGTCATTCAAATTGGCAAAAGCTTTTTGTATCTATTTTTTAATATTTGTTTGAAGTAGACAAAAATAACTTTAGGGGTTGAAAAGCACTTGGAATGCCTTTTTGAAAAGTGCCTGCTTTTTCATAAAGCAATTTCAACTGATTTTTACATTTTGTTGCATGAAAGTATTTGCAATTCCCATACTGATTCATTAGTCTCATTCTAAGTGAATGGATGTTTGATTCTCTGATAGACATTGGAAAACGAGGCAAATCTTCAATGTTTTTCTGTGTCATACTTTCACAACATAATCACTGTAGGTTCTGTTATTTCAGGCTGGGATTAAGATCCCTAGAAACTAAAAAAGTAATTACTACCTTGAGGGCCTTAGTTGAGGTTTTGGAAGCCCTTAGTAAAGATGCAGATCCTGATGGGGTTGGAAGATCCATTAAGGAGGAGGTATTTTTCTGCTGCCTTCCTTTGAATATGATATTGGTGAATATAGTACATGTCATGCTGAATACTTAATTTTATCTATTAGATTGTAAATGCATTTTTTACTGGCAGTATATAATCTGTGGTAATAAATTGCTAAATTCAATAACATACCAAATTTTGAATCCTTTACTCTTAGCTTACGAACACTAAACAGTAGTACAGATGTCCTAGAAATTGTTTCTGAGACAATGTTTTAACTATTTAAGAAATGAATCTATACCTCTTATGAGTAAAATTTGCATTGAACAACCTTTTTTCTTTGGTTTTCAGCTAAGAAGAATAAAAACAGCTGGTGCAACCTTATCTGGGGAATTGACACCTTACAATATTGTTCCTTTGGAAGCACCAACTTTGACCACTGCTATTGGAATTTTCCCAGAGGTTAGACAAATTTTGATTAAGATATATTGCATTCTCTTTTCCAGCATGCTCTTTGGCTGTCTGTTGCATACTTTTAGCTGATTTGGGATAATGCTTTGGCAATTGTAAGATGGAAGAACTGGCCTCTTGTTTATGGGCCAAAGTTTTTTTTTTTTTTTTTTTTTGGCAGCCCTTTGGGCTTCTGTTCCCATAGAATTTCGAAATAGTACATTCCTTTTCTAATAATATTAGTTGAGAGGGAGTTTTAGGATAGTTTGACCATCTAAAGACCAGTGTTTGCAGCTGGGAACTGGAATTGATTTTTGTTGGGGTGGAGAAAATTTTTATTCGTTTTACAATGTTAATATATAGTGCATTTCTAATTCTTTTTACCAAACGTAAGAAGCTTATAATTAGACATCTGTACGTGCATTAAGTGCAATGATCTCCATGTTTTGCAGTAAGTGCATATTTTCTCCAGGCTGTTTTATTTTTCAAGTATTCATGATTCAGTTTAATAAGGTGGGTAATTCTGCAGGTTAGAGGAGCAATATCTGCAATTAGATATACCGAACAGTTTCCTAGACTTCCTGCTGATTTTGAAATTTCCAGACAGCGAGATGCAGACATGTTTGATCTTCTGGAGTGTGTCTTTGGTTTTCAGGTTTGCATGCACTTCCTTTTTGTCACATATTCTGGGATATCCATATAATAGGAGGCAAACATTGCACTGTCATAGGATTAAGTTTTTCTTTTGAAGTATTGTCATGTATTTTAGTAGGTCTGGGTGTATCTTTATGTTTTAGTCTCTTCTGAGATTCTATTGGTTGATTACTTTCTCTCTTTTTTCTTAATTCTTCATTTTTCATATATTAATAAATTTGCTTCTTAAATTTTTTTTATTCTTAGTTGTGATTTCATTGAATACTGTGGGACTTTCAAATTACTTACCCTAACGGTACTGGTAATATACTGGAGAAATTTGTGGTTTTGATATCCATATCATGTTTTGTCTATGATTGATTGGTGTCCAAGCCAAAAATGGTGGAGGGAAAGTTACTATTATTATGATGTGCAATTTAAAGTACGTATGAGTGTGTTAATTGCTTATACATTGAGGTGAATGGTGGAACATGTGACTAATATGGGGTGCGAGGAATCCATATTACTTCATTGTTGGCATTCTTGATACTAAACATATTTAGATGTTGGTGGAGAGTTGGGAGAGGAGGGGTAGATTTGTTCTGTAATGATATTTAGAAGTATAGTTGCGCGATAGATTGGATTGTTGATTGTTGTTCCAGTTAAAACATATATTTCTGCTTTTCTTGCCTTGAGACCTAAGAAGTCAAGCGGGATTTCACCCCTTCCCGCAGGCATAAAGTTGTAATATTGTTTGTGAGATCAGCGAATTATGGGGTTTTCTCTTATGGACCACTTTCTTACCTTAATTAATGTCTTGTTTGGATGCAAATGATGTGGCCATATGTGCATCTTGTGTTTATTCGTTTTGGATAGTTTCCTATCACTTTTAATTCTTTTATTTGCAGAAAGACAACATAAGGAACCAGCGTGAGAACGTTGTCCTTATGATAGCAAATGCACAGGCTCGACTTGGCATACCTATGGATCCTGATCCGGTAATGTTTCAGATGATCCAAGTTGTCTTGACTTCATTGTTTTCTAGTAATTAAGATTTGTTTTACACTTCAGGTTTCATACAGCTTTGGCTTTGTATATTACTATCTGTTAAATGGTTTGGGTTGTTTTATTAAATACTTGAATAGATACTCATAATTGGGCAGTTTGTTCACATTTGTAAGTACTTTTTCTATAATCATTTTTTTTAGCAAAAACGGTAGTTTTTTTAACTGAACTATTATTTTTTGATATTTTTGTTATTTATTAGCTTTAGTGCCGTGAAATTATTTTTTCCCCCTTGTGCTTGAGGTTGGCAGCTTCATTACACACTGAGCACTTCTGATGAGCTATGTAAAGTTCCCTTGTCAAACATTTTGTAATTATGTCACCAAGAAGATTGTGATTTGAATCTTCAAAGAAGCTGTAATAATATGACTCATGGTTGAATGTGCACTTATTCTTTGTTTGTATGTATGCTATTCTGCATGACAGTTCCTAAGTCATACTGCTTATTATTGTTTTGTTTGTTTATGTTGGGGTGAGACAAGTTCTGTTGCTCAGTCACTTTTAGTTTCTAATTGTGCATGAAAAGTTTACTCTTTTTTGTCCAGTGACATTGATTTAAAAGATCTTTTGATATATTTCTTTTTGTCACATACAGAAAATAGATGAGAAGGCAATCAATGAGGCTTTCTTAAAGGTGCTGGATAACTACATCAAGTGGTGTAAATACTTACGGATACGTCTTGCATGGAACAGGTCACTTCTGCAACTTGCGATTACCTTGTACCCTTGGTTACCTTGTACTCCTCATCACTGATGTTTAAATTTATTTCCCACAGTTCACAAGCAATCAATAGGGACAGGAAGCTTTTTCTGGTTTCTTTGTACTTTCTTATATGGGGAGAAGCTGCAAATGTCCGTTTCCTTCCTGAGTGTATTTGCTACATATTCCACCATGTAAGCTTCCTGCTATTATTAATATTTTCTCGTTGTCTGTTTTATCTATCTACTTGCTCAGTTGAGTCATTAATTGAAAAATCTCCTTTTGTCTCTTGTTCTAATATACCCTTGCTTTAAGTCAGTTCGAGTACTTGTGCATGTTATACCCTATCAGGCATATCATTGGTGAGTGTAGTTGTCTAGAACTATCTTTTGAAATGATCTAATTCTATATATAAAGCTTTGGAAAGAAGGTTGTGTAGTGATGTACTTAAAAGCTAATGTAGATAAGCTAGCAGTGGCTTGATGACTATCTTGCTAGATCCCCATCAAGGAGTTTGCCTATAGGTGACATTATGTATATCCTTGAGATTTTGGTACTTTACTTCTTAAAGAGGCTGCTGGCTGAGAATATATGCTTTTCCGGCCATTCTCTCTCCTCTCAACTTTTTCAAAATTTAAACATTTTACAGAATTTAAACCATTCTTTATACTTCAAAATCTTCTGCTTGAATTTAGCATTTGCTGTCTGTATCACAAGCAGACCACTAACTGTTTGTGCCTTGGCCATTGAGTTTTACTTCTAGTAGGATTAATAATTTGCATTGAAATTTAAATTTAAATAGTTTATTTACTTGTTTGAGCTTTTATCATAAATGTCTCCTATGGTGATTATTGCTTTTACAGATGGCAAAAGAGTTGGATGGAATACTGGACCGTGGAGATGCCAATCCTGCTTTCAGTTGTATAACCGAAAATGGTTCTGTGTCCTTTCTTGACAAAATCATCTGTCCTATATATGAAACAATGGCAGAGGTCAGTTTTTTCTTTTTAAATAATATTTTATATGTGCTTTATAAAATTATTAATTTATATTACATTCTCTTGTTTGCAAAAGTTAGTATCCGGTCTCTGTTTTATCAATCAAAGCGTGCATGTGTCGACGATTTTTGATGGCTGATCTGTATTATGCATTGTGTATCATTTTTGTGATCTTTCAAAGTGCCCCTCTTTCATGGGTGGCTTGTTCACTGCTTTGCTCATGCCTTCTTTCAACAAAAGTTATTTTGTTTCTTACGGACCAAAGAAAATATTCAATGTTAATTGAAGATGTTGTTTTCTAGTTGTTGCTGGTTTATCATTTGTGTAGCCCACCCAGGAAAGTTAGCCTAGTTATTACTCGATGAATTTTTGTTTGCATATTTTTGGTTGTACGAGTCTTTAGTAATTTCATAATCTTTAATAACATTATGATATAGTCAGCATTAAATTATTTGATCAAATAATTTACAAGCTGTTCATTATTAAATTACAATTCTCCTGAAAATGTTGTTCTG
Source organism: Trichilia minutiflora (assembly GCA_035590515.1). Lineage (NCBI taxonomy): Eukaryota > Viridiplantae > Streptophyta > Magnoliopsida > Sapindales > Meliaceae > Trichilia > Trichilia minutiflora. Next base: position 5,722,279 of record JAVXUL010000016.1, on the reverse strand, counting down.
TTTCTTTCTAATATTGGTATTTGGCCTCATATATGTAATATAGTAATGTTTAGAATATTTTATGGTCTTACTTCAAGTCCCCTGTCAGTTACTGGACCTTTTTGATTTCCGCCTTGATTTAATTTAACGTTGTGCCATGCGATTCAGGCTTTGTTTTCTCTTTGGTTAAGACAGATGAAAATTTATTCAAAAGATACATACAAGAGGGTAGGCCACAAGTATGTGAAAAGAAAACCAATGCAGCCAGAAAAGTAAAAAAGAACATAAGTTATCTGACAATGCCTTCCTAATTTTCCTCAGTAAAAAAGAATGGAATATCCTTGAACTCAATTGAAACTGATGCCCAAAGGGAAGCAAGACAATGATCCTTGTCCTACAAAATTTCAGTAACCTCATAAGGAATTCTGTTGTTCCTTTAAAACCAAATAACAAAAATTGCCAAAACACTGGAGTTCCACAACATAGTTGCCTTTTGCTGCTTCCAATTGCACAAAAATTCTCTAAAATCATGGTAACACAAGAACGTGGAATCACCCACAATAACTTAGCGGCCCAAAAGTGGCTGTTCCAAAATTTTAAAGCTATGGGACAATAGAGAAACAGATTATTAATATTCTTTGTTGCCCTTTTGATGAAGTTCATTTTGAGCTTTTATTTAGTTCCCTGTTTTAGTGCACCTGGATATTCTTTATAACCTGAAACTTGGACCACCTCGAGTGAAGTCCTCAGACTCTAATATGGCATAAGGTCTTTCAGAGGCTAATATCCTCAAGGCTTTGTTTCAAACATTAAAATCCGGTTACCTTCAAGAATTTACTTTGTCCGTCAACTTTGTGTTTTCTTCTAGTTAATCTTTTTCTCTGTGTTCTATAAAACATTCTTAGCAGTACATACTGATAAATGTCTGATTTTTATGAAGTTATGCTATTATTCTTCTGCATTTTTTATGCTTGAGACTTTATTTTCTGGACTTATCTGTTGTTGAGCAATCATTTCAAGAAATTTACTTATGTATACAATTTAACTAAAACAAGTGTTCATTGTCATACCTCACTTTGAAACCAATATAATACTATTTTTTGCCTTATTTCTGTGTGATATACACAATCTTCATTGTGATTATGTGAATGTTTACAGGAAGCTGCTAGAAATAACAATGGAAAAGCAGCACATTCAGCTTGGCGGAATTATGATGACTTCAATGAATATTTTTGGTCCGTTTGTTAAAATTATTAAAATTCTCATTTTTAGTAGTTTTTGCTATATCTCTTTTATCACTTATAATATATGCAGGTCACCTGCTTGCTTTGAACTAAAATGGCCTATGAAGCAAGAATCGCGATTTCTGGTTAAGCCTAAAAGCCGGAAAAGGGTTGGTTTTACTGTTGACTCCTAAAAATTTATTAGTGTCTTTCATCTTTCTTACATTTTTTTTATAAAATGTTATTCAAGGCATGGGAATTCTTTTCAAAATTTTGATGTGGATATTGGCATGAAATTTGGTGTTTATCCTGGCTATGGTCTGTGTGACAAGCCATTCTCAGGAAAACTGTAATCCCACTTTCTTGATTGAATATATCCATGGTGATTGACTTAGTGGTTTCTTTAAATATTTGGGATGTGTTGCATGGACATTAAAGTTGAATCCCTATTATGAAAATTAGATATTTGAAACACTAATGTGACTTATTTAAAGAGGGTAAATTTCTTTAAAAATTGCTATTTCTGTAATTCAACATAGATACTTTTTGGTTGATTTATTGTATAATTCTTTTGCTAGTAGATCTACCTAAAGTAGGCCTTTCTACTTTTATTTTTAGTGAACAGTATGCTTTTTCAAAAGGTATTTCACGAATATAAATGAACTCTGCTGCATCCTTGCTCGAGCAGGATACGAATCCTATACCTCTTGTACAATCCCCGAGGTTTTACTAGTTTACAAGTTTGATCAACAGTATACTGATTTTGTCCTTGCTTTGTTATCAATAGTATACTCTTTGGATGAGAGTTATATGACTATGTTTAGTCCATTGGGGGTTTGTTGTTGGTCTAGAAATGCTAGAAGGGATTGTAATTGGCTAGAACTAGAACTAGAAATTTATTGTTTATGAGTTCAAGAATGCATGCAAGGAATAATTAAATTTTCTGATTGTAATTACTAGTAACTGGGGTTCATGTTAGCTGCTTCTACATTTGTTTCTATGTAGTGACAATGATTTTGAGCAATGTCTTCTATCTTCTCTTGTGCATTGGCAGACCGGAAAAAGCACTTTTGTTGAGCATCGTACATTTCTTCACTTGTATCGAAGCTTTCACCGTCTTTGGATCTTTTTGGTTGTTATGTTTCAGGTCAATTTTATCCTTTCACATATTACTGTTGTATCATTTTTAACATGTCTTGTTCAACTCTAAAATCAAGTTTGTTCATCTTTGTTCTTTTGCCTACAGGCTTTGACAATTTTAGCCTTCAAAAACGAGAATATCAATTTAGATACCTTCAAGCTACTACTTAGCATTGGGCCAACATTTGCAATCATGAACTTCATAGAGAGTATGCTATCTAGTTTCCCACACAGCTATTCAGTTTTTACTTAATTTCAGATCTTGATCTTTAATGTTAGTAAGTTCCTGTTATCATTTACTTCTCTTGTAGGTTGTTTAGATTTGTTGCTTATGTTTGGGGCTTACACCACAGCAAGAGGCATGGCAATCTCAAGACTAGTTATTAGGTTTTTCTGGTGTGGTCTGGCCTCTGTTTTTGTAACATATGTTTACTTGTGAGTATTAGCTATTCCTTTCTATAGCATACTTTCTGCTAGTTATCTATACTATGACTTTTCATTCTAATTATATTTATTAATTTTTTTGACATAAATTGCAGGAAGGTTCTTCAGGAGAGAAATCAGCAGAACTCAAATTCAAATTATTTTCGGATATATGTCCTTGCATTGGGTGTTTATGCTGCTGTTCGTGTGGTCTTTGCTTTGTTACTTAAATGTGAAGCATGTCACACATTGTCTGAAATGTCTGATCAATCATTCTTTCAATTTTTTAAATGGATCTATCAGGTATTTTTCTGTTCCAGTTATCTTATCAAGAAATTATTGCCAAATATTTTAATTTTTTTGGATAAATGAACTTTAATATTTCAGGAGCGATACTATGTTGGAAGAGGTCTTTTTGAGAGGTTTACTGACTACTGCAGGTTTTTCCTTCTGACCGTTAAAACTCTGTCGTGCCCCTTTTTTTTTTCATGTTTGTTATTTGTACAATAGCTACAATTGTCTTTTTTGTGGACATTGCTGGAAACTCATGTGTTCTTATATCTTCTAGGGAGTTTCAGCAGCCAGAGAATGCATGCCACTGCTTTGGCTGAGAATAACGTGTGAAGTAGTCTTTTTTTTCTATTAGAGTGTGTGTGTATATGTATGTATGTCATGCATGCATGCATGCTTGGAAACATCTGTTCAATTGCAAGTAAATTTGAAATGTGAATGTGAATCCTGAATGCACTTCAAGATTCATATTTATTTTTATGACCTGTCAAGTTCTCAATCTTGTATAATTTTAGGGCATTGAATATGTGTCCATATGGGCTTCTCATTGATTTCTATGGTTTACTGTTGTTCGAGAGTGTGACTCATCGCTGGATGACATGTTACTTGATTTTTGATCTTGTCAAGTTATAACCCTTAGTTAACTTCTGTGTGGATAAGCTTTTATTGACTTCACATTCTGTTTTTGCAGATATGTACTATATTGGTTGGTGATCTTCATTTGCAAGTTCACATTTACTTACTTTCTCCAGGCAAGGATTGTTTTTTTGTTCTTGAGTATTGTTACTGAAGTGATAGAATAGCTATTAGGTGATTTTATCACTTGTGCATGTGGAAAGGTTTACGTATTTCTTATATCATTAACATTTATTATTATTCTTTTGCAGATTAGACCTCTTGTTAAACCCACTAAGGTCATAGTTGATTTGCCGACTCTTGAGTACTCATGGCACGATTTGGTCTCAAAGAGTAAGCTTATTACTGTCAACCACTGATTTCATGTTCTTGTTTATCTTGCAACTTCGCAGCGGTCATGTGATGATTCTATAAAATCTGCAAACTTCCATTTTTTGTGGCATTTTCAGATATAAGCAATTGTAAAGTCATATCATTGAGATGTCTCATTTTTGTTGATTGCGCTCAGTGTCGGAGATTTTTGACACTTGGTACAGGAAACTAAATATGGGTTCCTTATTTTTAATTTCTTTCTCTAGTATAGCACTTGATGCCTGAATCTTCAGTTTAGTGAAAGTCTTGCTAGCCATGGTTATTTTGCTTTTTGGGTCTAGCAAAATCAGATTGACTTAATTTAGTAAAGAAATGTGATTATTTTTTGAAGCAGTAATTTGTTGAAAAAACGGCCGCTAGATTGCTTAGGTTTTGTTGCCATCATCTTCTAAGTTGACCAAGGGTCTTGGATTGATGGATGGTGACGACAATACTAGTGGTAGATGGGTCCAATGGTAATTTTTGAGTTTTTGGAGGCAGAAAAGGGGTAACCTTGTGTGTGTGTGCGCGCACGTGTGGGTGGGTTGTTGGCCGTTGTTGTTTGAATCTGTTGGTGGTGTTTGAAAAAATAGAGAAAGTTGAGAATGAAAAGGAGAAATTTTCTGTATATCTTTTTTGGTCATGAGTACAGAGGAGTATATATAAAGATTTCTACCTCCTAAGAATGGAAACTAACAGCTGATTTACAGCCTACAATTAATCCCATCAAATCCCTTAATTACAGCATTATATCAATAGCTAGCATTCTAACACATCCCATTTCAAGTAAAATTTTTAAATTACAATATTCTAAACCTATAAATGATTATAGCTGCTAATTTTCATCATCACAACATTTTCATATGACATCAAATAGAATTAGAATGTTAACTATACACATATACTTGACAAACATTTCGTCACCACAAAGATGATTTTCCATTAAGTCACTATTGTTATTTGTTTTTTACTTAACATTGACAACTATAAACCCAATTGGTCAGCAAGAAATAAGCTCCAAAACTATATACAGCAAGTTAATGTAAGACTGGAATATAATACAAACCTTGTTGAGAGTATACAAGTTCGCATAGAAGTAGTACGTATAATACGAGTATGCAGGATTGAACTCATTAGTCCATTCAGCTGGTTTGGGTATGTGCTTTGTTGTACGCCTTTCTGGTTTACTTTCATCATCTACAAGGTCGAAATCCACTACCTGTATTGTGGACCTATATTAGCACTTTAAGTAACTTTTACCATGTATATATGCTTCAAATATTAAACCTAATAGGACAATTTTCAGATATTGGCAAAGTAACTAAGTAAGCAACTAAACATTCACACATGCAATATACATGCTCCTTTTGCTCATAATTTCAATTATTTGTATCAGTGACAGACCAAAACGATTGATAAACAGACGAGATATGAATTATGAAATGACAAGGAAAAGTGCAATAATGTGAAGCTGCAGTCATTAAATATAATGCATAGTCAAATTGATGGAAACTAAGAAAAGTATTAAGGTGATTTGCACAGAGTCAACAAAGACCAATAAATGTGCGCCAATAAAAAGGCATGCTCTAATTTGATGTAACCATATCAAAAACAATGGAAAAAATGAAGGTGAATACAATGAGAAAGAACATGATTGCTGAGGAACTGACAAAATATATAGCTAAAGACAGGTTGAATCGTGAAAAAATAACTAAATAGCCAACCACAAGCAGTCAAAATCAACCATTACTGAGTTTACTCAAGTTGAATGATCACAGCACTTTTGCCTCTAATACAACTCAAATTCAGCAAATATCCCACGGCTTGCAATGATTAAACTTCACAATTATTCAATAGACAATACAGTAACCAGTCCACTACAAGAGCCAATGGACTTACAGATATGATATTAAAAATGTTGAAAGAAGAAAATCTGATTCAAATAAAAGTAGAATATTCTCCCAATCTTCTAAAACAACCACAAGACAGATGTGGCTGAGAATAATGTCGGCCAATCTTTTTTTTCCCCAGAAAGGAAAAAAAAAAAAAAAAAACACTATTTCTGTCATACTGTAGTCA
>JAVXUL010000016.1:5688189-5716057 GCA_035590515.1 Trichilia minutiflora | reverse complement strand
ATCAGGTCTACTGATATTTATTTCCCCCCCTTGCAATTAATTGTGTAGGATGAGATTGAAGAGGAGGATTGTGACTCCATTGAAAAGGTTCTTTGGCATCAGCCAAAGGGCATGGCTGAAGATGCTCTAAACAACAATAGACCAGCAGAGCCTGTCCTGCTAAGTCACTTGTTTGATTCTGAACCAGATTGGAATGAGATGGAATTTCTGATAAAATGGAAAGGCCAGTCACATTTGCATTGTCAGTGGAAATCATTTATTGAATTACAAAATGTATGTTTTTAATTCTTGAGTTTGCATATGGATGTTTCTCATGCATGTATGTTGTTAATTTATAGCTATATCTTAAAGTAATGTATCTGTAAGTAATTTTGGGAAGTTGATTTTACATGCAACTTTTTTATATTATTGTTGATTTTCTCTCTTTTCTTTATTGTTTAAATGATCTGTACATTTTTTGTGTGAGAGTTTGCAGCTTAGTGGTTTTAAGAAGGTTTTGAATTATACGAAAAAAGTAATAGAGGATGTGAGGTACCGGAAGATGCTCACACGTGAGGAGGTATTATTTGGCTTCTGCTATTCCAAATTTTGCCCTTGGAAATTTGTTTTCTGATATTTACGAATATGAGCATTTTGATAGTCTATTATTGTGGACTTGTCTGATTCGTATCATGGTTATTGCGAAGCATGTATGCATATATATAGTTAATGCATAACCTGTTTGGTTTTGTTACTATGTATCTAGTTCCTTGGCCTTACTTTTGTCTGATGGTGGTCGAAATCAGCATACAGTTGACTTGCTTCACCATATAAAAGTATCAATAAAGCTTTTTGACTGTTGTTGATTGCAAAGGTCACTTCTACTTTTGTGCACCTAATTTATTTTTCTTTGATAAACTAGACATCTTATTTAGCTTATCTTATATTTTTGAACCTTTATCATTTATTGTGTAATATGACATATTGCCTTCGATCATCTGATAAAGTGAGGTTCTTGGTGCTGATAATTTACTTATTAACCATCTGTTGTACTCTTTAGCAGCCAATCATGTAGTGAATTGACATGCATTTTTTTGAAACATTCAAATTTATGAGCTCACTCTTTGATTTGAGTTTTGAAAAGTGAGTACTTTCTTATTTCTATAAGAAAAATGCCACATAGTGCTGAAAGTATTAGATACCAGAGACACAAAAAATAGCGGCAAATAATCAATGACCATAGTATTAGCTTATTTGATATCTTTTCAACTGATGTTTGGATTATGTGCTGGTTTTTGATGCTGTGTGGACTTTGATGCCTGGCTTTCTGTTTATTTAGAGTTCTCATTAAAAACTACAGAGATTGAATTTGCTGTCATTGTTAAAAGGTTACTTATGAAGGAATAGAAAACAAGAATTGCCACCAAAATATTGTGAAACTAACTATGATCCTTGAAATTCATGAGAGTATGATGTTTTATGCATTTTTTTATCTCTGGATCTGCTCTCTGCTTTAAATACTTAAGTGATAAATGGCTGAGCATTGGGTTCAAATTCTTATTTTGCTCATGTTTCAGACATTTTTTTTGCCTTGTTGTGCTGGGATAGTGATCACTGATGTGTCATAAATTTGCGTTATAAGCTTTTCTGAATGAGCTTAGTTATATCTTAACTTTTGTGTCTGATTTTGCATGAAAGATTGAGGTCAATGATGTGAGCAAGGAAATGGACTTAGATATCATCAAGCAAAACAGTCAGGTTTGCTTTTCTATGTCTTATGCATTTCGTGTCTCTACTTCTCCACTTAATATTTTCAAATTTTCTCTTTTTACTAAAATATTTCTGTAACTAGTTGAGTATTTGGATTTTCAGGTCGAGAGAATAATTGCAGATCGAATTAGTAAAGACAGCTCCGATAATGTCGTGCTGGAGTATTTAATCAAGTGGCAAGGTCTTTCATATGCTGAAGCAACCTGGTATAACCTGACTAGATCTGTGATTTTTCTTGATCTTGCTACAAACTAGACCAGCTATAATTTTGACCCCTATTTGTGCGCTTTTGTTGTATATCTAGATGTCCACACTTGTAACTTTTATTTTCAATCAACATACTGATTTTGTTTCTCATTGAAAAAATAGAGAAAGTTGAGAATGAAAAAGGAGAAATTTTCTGTGTTATTGGTCATGAGTACAGAGGAGTATATATACAGATTTCTGCCTCCTAAGAATGGAAACTAACAGCTGATTTACAGCCTACAATTAATCCCATCAAATCCCTTAATTACAGCACTATATCAAATCCCTTAATTACAGCATTATATCAATAGCTAGCATTCTAACAGTGTTGATGGTCGGTGAGGTGGCTGGAATTTGTGCAGTGGTGGTGGCAGTGACTAGGGTTAAGGTTTCTTTCTTTTTTTTCCCCTTAAGAATATGCTCAGTAATTGCTTTAAATCCGGCACATCATTGCATAAACACAACTATTTTAATCCTAATTGATTCTCAAACCCGCTCTGATACCATGTAAAATATGAAGAAATTGTAGTACTTCTTATTCCTTGATACAGAGCAGACATGTATATATAGAGAGCCAAATAAGTAAAGTAAATAAGTTTAGATTAACCTTAATTAGGAAATCATTTACTTAAATATATATTTCTAACACCTTTAATGACATGATGGATTGAATGCTTGACTCCTTAATGTAATTATGTCTTGCTATGGTGCTACAAAAACTCGTACTTAATATCCTCATTTACTCCATCTCATCTGTCAAGTCTTATGGAACATCTTCTGCTTCTTGCTGTCTATTCTTCAACATTTCTTTCACTTTAAGCTTAAACTCCCTGCCATGCTCTAGACTTAGCCGGTTGAATTTCTGAAATGGATATAAGACCTACAACCTATCAGTATTTGATAGCCTTGATTCTCTGAGGACCGTGCTCGATCTGAAACAAGTTTTTTATGGGGGGAGCAGCTGCGTACACAATAATAATTGGATTATGACCGTAAATAACTTCAGTGACATGATTTTTATATCTAAAATTTGGACTATTGACATTCCACTTTTGCACCATGGAAATGCTTTCTTTCGTTTAGTTTTATTAAATGTTGCCAGTTTGCCCTGACTTAGTGGTTCAAAGGCCCTTGTTGTCAGGCCATTAAACTCTAAAGAAACATTTTTCCAGCATTTTTTTGTTGGATAATATGCACAAATTAACTTTTGGAACTGAGTTTCTACCATGATTCTTCAACTTTTCATGACTGAATGTTCACTACACTTATGAATGTTTGGATGAAGAGGCAAGTATGAATGGGTTAAATAGTGACTTTGATGTTCTATCACGATTGTTATTATGTTCTCGTTTTCCCTGTTATTGGGTCTCTGATTAAAGTCCCTAAGAAGAATGCTATATGGTGGTTGTAGTTGAACCTGATTGGATACCAGAATGGTTAATTTGTAAAGTAGGCTCCTTTTAGTTTAGGAATGCTAATAATTACCTCTATAATTGGTGTGAGCCTATTTAGTTTGCACAATGGTGAAAATGGGACTGTTCAATTATCTTTCAAAGCAGCATGTGGCAGATGCAAACATCACTGAATCATTGTCCTGTGTAAGGATGTTAATTCGGATAAACGAATCGTATTCGTATCGTATTAATAAATTTATAGTATTTTTTTTGTATTTATCTGAATCCAATCTGTTTATTAATCGTGTCAAAAATTCTCAATCCGAATATGATTTATTTATTAATGGTGTTATCCGTTTAATAATCGTGTCATCTATTTATTAATCATACCATTTATTTTTTAAATATATAATGTAACACGATATGATTGGATTATTAAATCAATCAAATCTATTCAATCCATTTAATTAATCAATATAGAATTTAACCTATTTAACTAACTATTTATTTAAATATAAACTAAGTATCAGATATAAATAAATAAAATTACTATATTAATGATTATACATTTAGATATAATTATTTATTTAAACACGATTATTCATTTAACTAATCATATTTTAATTGTGTTTTAAATGAATAAACGAATTCAGAAGATCAAATCCAAATTCGACACGATTATTAATCGTGTGACATGAATACGATTCGATTATTATTCGTGTCAAAATTTTTAAATCTGAATTCATTTAATTATATTGAATTTGTATCGAATAATCGTGTCGTAACCTAAATTGTTACCCTTAGTCCTGTAGTGGCATATACCCATTACTAGTCCATCACTGAATGATTGTCCTGGTCTGCTATGTGGGTCAAGGCTAAGAGGTTGGTTTTGATAAACTTGCGTTGACATTTTCTAATTTTTGAGTTAAAAAAAATTGGCATGTTAGTTATATGAAATGTCAAGGCACTAATGGCTTGTTTGGCGTGTGGTACTGCATTGCATTAAATTCTCAATCAGCAGATTTTCTTTTATACTGTGTATAAATAGTGTTTTGAATGTATATTGCATTGCACAAATTTGTGCAATTAAAAATTTGCGTAGATAATTTCAAACAAGCTTGATCTGCACCTCCCATGGGCAAGCCTGTAATGCATATTTATATGAGTAATGCTAGACATTCCAAATTTGCATCCCAAAGTTTTCATCTCAAATGATGTGGCACTGGATGATGTATCTTTATAAGTTTCAAGATCATTTGTCGTACCATTTCATTCCCCACTTAATGAATGTCACATTATTTGGAACAGAAATGGGATACAGATTTGAAATTTCTAACATTACTCAATCTATGTCAACTGAATTATATTTTCATTGTGGGTACAATTCCCTTGACTTAAATTTTTGAGTTAAATTAAGGCACAAAATTTTAATTATTAGATTCATGCAATTTGATGGTTGAGATTAAAAGTTAGAAAGTAACATCTAACTATCACATCCAATAATGCATGAAAATTTGTGTTTAGAATTAAATCAAGAGAATTGTACTATTTAATTATGTACGGTTTAATTTGTATTATTTTAATATTTATTTATTATTTGTTGTTATTAATGATTAACGGTTCAAACCCCAGGAACCACAATTCATTGCTCTTCATCGTTGATCATAGCGTCCACTGTCATCCATTGTAGTCATAGTTGATATATTGGAAATCCTTGTTAACCCACATTACTATTATCCATGCTGTTTGAGCATTTGTTTGCTGGCAATCTGGAGTTGAATTTTTGAATTCAACTTCTCAACGGCTTTGGTAATGGTACCGTTGCGTAAAGTGGTTAACAAAGATTTTCATGATATCAACAGTGACCTCAACTGCAAGTGGCAGGGGATGGCAACGGACTGTGGTCGCTGGCAGTAATGATTTTGGATTATTAGTTACTAATAAAATAGTATTAGATAACATCTGGCAATCTAACGCAACACCATATGGGGTTAATATAGTTCAATATAATCCTTTTCCCTTACACAGTACAATTTATGCCCTGAGCATACCCTAAATGGAAACAACACAATATTTGTAGTGGATGCTGTTTGTGTGACTGTTGCAAAATTCTTTCCTCGTATATTTGAGTTTTTTTTTTCTTTTTAACTTGAAGTGCATTTTGCGAATAGCATTTAATATCTATTCTTGGTTTCTTTGTCTTGATTTAAAGTTGGTATTGTTACTAATTATTGTGTGTGATTTTGGCAGATAATCACAATGCCTTGACAGTAGTTAGCTTATGGGCTCCCGTTGTTGCTGTGAGTATTTAGATGTTTCTTGGCTTTATATATCAGGAACGTAATTCATCATTGGCTTCCTGGCTGGCAGTAAAAGTTGTATTTGCCTATATATAATTGACTGAATGAAGTACACAAGATGGAATTGATTAGATATATAGCAACTAGGCGGACATGGGCTGGAGCATTTCAAAGTACTTGCTAGATATATAGAAGCTAGGCTTAGACACCTAGCATTAGGAATGTTTAATTTTTCCCCTTTAGTCTTGTTGATGTGGTCCATATTCTATCATAATACTTTGTGTTATTGAAATTGCTTAACATTTTTGTATTCTTGTTGAAATTCCCTGACATCTGCTTATTCTCTAGATATATCTCATGGACATTCACATATGGCACACTCTCTTGTCAGCAATTGTTGGTGGGGTAATGGGTGCACGGGCTCGGTTGGGCGAGGTATCAATATTCTTGGTTATAAATGTTCATTTCTGATTGTAAATTATTCTTTATCACTGTCCTTGTGATGTCAATTGCGTAATGTTGATTTGATTTATGACAGATTCGATCAATTGAAATGGTGCACAAACGTTTTGAGAGCTTCCCAGAGGCATTTGTTAAGAATCTTGTTTCTCCACAGGCAAAAAGGTACCCCCTTTTTTTCTAAAGATAGGAGCAAGCAAAAAGGTACTTGAATGTGACTTAGATGCCTTAGTCTTTAAGGAGTGAACCTTCCTTTCCTGCTCCATCATCCCAGACCAAACATGCTCTTATGGTTAAATTGCTTGTAGATAAAATTTGTATTGCGTTTTCTGTTGTGTATTCTAAGTAACTTCTCTATCATTCTTCTCTTCCAGGGTGCCATTTGACAGACAAGCATCTCAGGTGAGCGATTTATTTTATGTTGTTTCTTTTAACTACAATTTTGATTGAAATCAGCACTTCAAATTTTAATTTTTTGATTTCACGTCATTAGTTTCGCATGTTAACCAAAAATTTATTTTTAGAAAAGTTTACGGCAAATGGCAGACCTATGATCACAAAGATTCTACTGTGGTAATTAAAAGAAAATACCATGAGACAGTAATTTCAATTGTCAAATATCTCTTCTCTAGCTCCAGCTAACACCTTTAATTCTCAGATGGAATTGAAACCAGCACAGAAACATTATTGTAGCTTAACTGCCTAGTTTTTGGTAAACTGGAACTGATAATTTCATATAAAGATGTGGCATAACAAGAATTATAATTAATTTTTTCGCTTTGGTTTCTTGACTTCAGTTCTTATTGGCTAATAGTAGATCGCTCAGATCACATGACAAATTCAATTGTGGATGTTAAATTTTGGTCGGTTCATGCAGGCTTCTCAAGAAGTGAACAAGGAATATGCGTCTATCTTTTCTCCATTTTGGAATGAGATTATTAAAAGTTTGCGTGAAGAAGATTTTATAAGTAACAGGTAAGTTATGAAGGCATTCTTTTGTATGTTTTTGCTGTAAACTCCAAGGGTTGGATTTAACCAAGTGGCCAGGTTGGTAAAACCCCTAGGGCTATATAGCTGAGGAATTTCTTGATAGGCTTCTGGGTGTGAAGAGAGATTATATTATCTTCTTGTTTTTAAATGAAATTTTGTATTCTTAGATTATCCTATAACTATTATGCTTTTCCAGGGAGATGGATTTGCTTTCTATTCCTAGCAACACAGGCAGTCTACGGCTAGTTCAGTGGCCTTTGTTTCTTCTAAGCAGTAAGGTTAAATCTGTCAAACACTAACTGAAACACATTTTAGCTAATACCCTCAGTATCTATGCTAAAAGTTCTCATATTTGTTGAGCAATTTCATTTTCCAGATAGTTTTGGCAATTGATTTGGCTTTGGACTGCAAAGATACTCAGGCTGATCTTTGGAATAGAATAAGTCGTGATGAATACATGGCATATGCAGTTCAAGAGTGCTACTACAGTATTGAAAAAATTTTATATTCGCTGGTCGATGATGAAGGGAGTCTTTGGTATGAACTGTCTAGGCTGTAGTATTGTTTTTGTTTTTATGTGCAAAGATTCCATTCAAAACTTTAATTTAATTACTATTATCTTTATTTATTACTCATCCTTGACGTTTGTCACAGTGTTCTAATTTGTGACTTTTTTTTGGTAGGGTTGAAAGGATCTTCCGAGAGATTAACAACAGCATAATGGAGAATTCACTTGTTATCACCTTGGACCTTAAGAAGCTTCCACTTGTGTGGCAAAGATTAATAGCATTGACTGGACTTCTGGTATAAGCACTTTTAAATTCATTCATAATTATTTTATTGGAATGATACCGCTGAAATTATTACCAGTTATCATACTATATAGTATTAAATTCTTTTTGGTTTCATAGTTTCATTTGAAATAATTCTAGCTGATATAAATTGTGACTATTATTTTCCTTTTTTCTCCTTTCCAGCCTCATGATTTTAGCATTGCAGTATTTGTTGCAAAACAAGTGAATATTGCTGTTTTTCTAATATCTTTTTTTTTTTTGGAGAAATTTATATAATCGGATTATTTGTTGATTTCTCTATATTGAATTAGGAATAAAATAAACTTTTCTTCAATGTGGTCCTTAGAATATAGTAGACATATGGTCTTTGGAAGTTGTTTTTCTTCCTTGTCCTCAATAACATACAGGTAATTTTGTTGTCTTTATACCATATTGGTATGGCATGTGAAGCATTATATGACATTTGTACTCACATGTGTGGTGCCTTCCTGATCAGTATTTATGAAAACTAAAAGTTTTATGACAAGAACACATGGAAAATTTGCTGATATTCCTTAACTCTCAGGCATGTATTGTACATGCTTATGGTTATATTTCAATTTTTTGGTTTGTACTATACAAAAATTTGAATGTTGTGATAATTTTCTATCTTCTTTTTGGGGCAAAATGTTTTAGGATTGAAATATATTGTTTTCCGTTTTGATAGACCGCTTTTATAGCTTAACAGATTTGTGATAACAAATTGAGTTGTGTCAGGTACAAAATGAAACTCCAGATCTTGCAAAAGGTGCTTCAAAAGCTTTACTTGATCTATATGAGGTTGTTTCACATGACCTCCTCCTGCCAACTGATTTAAGGTTTGTTCTTGGATACATGGGATTGTTTGAAATGTAAGTACTGTTTCAGTTTAATGCTTGGTCGTATGATGACCTGTTGTATCGTTTCACCTTTTAGGGAGCAGCTTGATACATGGAACATTTTGGCTAGAGCTAGAAATGAAGGTCGTTTGTTTTCTAGGATAAAATGGCCCAAAGATCCAGATATTGTAAGTACTTCTAATAAACCACCGCTCTTCCAATGACATTTTAGCTTGTTTCACAAGTGTGCATTTATATTGATAGTTTATGTTGTTTGTTTCCACAGAAGGAGCAGGTGAAGCGGTTGCGCCTCCTTCTTACTGTGAAAGATTCTGCTGCTAATATTCCCAAGAATCTTGAAGCAAGGAGAAGATTAGAGTTTTTTACAAATTCTTTATTTATGAATATGCCGTCAGCCATGCCAGTTTGTGAAATGACACCATTCAGGTAAAACAATTTTTCGTGTCATATAGATGAGTTAGAAGAATTATTAATTTCTAATGTGTCTTATTTTATTTTTTATTTGTTTATTCTCTTCGAGAATAGTGTCTTCACCCCATACTACAGTGAAACTGTACTCTATAGTACGTATGAGTTACAGAAAGAAAATGAGGATGGAATATCAACCCTTTTCTATCTTCAGAAAATATTTCCAGGTATCCTTATGATTTATTTATCCTTTCTTGTAAGTTTCTTATTTATCTCTTTCCAAGGGTCTATTGCACACAATTCTCGCTCCTTATATTTTAACTGTTACAAGTTTGCCATTTTTTTTTTGTGCATTCTTGAAAGTAATATTGGTTTGTTTGACATGATCATGTTGGTTATAAATATCTTTGTTTGAATGATTATATACTCTTCACAAGAACGGTTGCATTGACGCATTCTTCTATGGTATTTCCTTTTTGTTTTGGGAGAGGGGGTGTCATTGGCAACATATGCCTGTGTCAGTGAGCAAAAATACTGCTTCTTTTGCACGTCTTGTTGAAGCAATCCTGTGTTATATCATATTGTTATTCTAACAGTACTTGAATGATGTTTTAATTTCAATTTTAGATGAATGGGAGAACTTTT
This sequence comes from Trichilia minutiflora, assembly GCA_035590515.1. Taxonomy (NCBI): domain Eukaryota; kingdom Viridiplantae; phylum Streptophyta; class Magnoliopsida; order Sapindales; family Meliaceae; genus Trichilia; species Trichilia minutiflora. The sequence continues at coordinate 5,706,194 of JAVXUL010000016.1, read as the reverse complement.
TGGAGCGGACTGGAGGCAGTTCTTCTGGGGATGTGGATTTTCAAGGAAATTCAAGTGATTCTTTGGAGCTTCGGTTTTGGGTATCTTATCGAGGACAGACTTTGGCTAGGACAGGTTAGTATTATGGTGCTACTGATATCCATTTTGGTTTGATTGTTTGATGAAATTGATACTGCCTTTAGCACATGCTGACGACCATCTCCATAATTTTAGAGACCTCCCAATGCTGTCTATTGTTTGTAAAACTCAAGTCGAAGACTCCTAAAACATCAATGGTCAGATGAATTCAGCAAGGGTAGTGACTCACGAGTCTTGCATCACCTGATTAGAATGGACTATTGATTATATAAGTCTTTTCCCAAATAGTCTGAGGTCTTTGGGGCTTAAGGTCTTTTGGACTATTCTAATAGAAAGAAACCATATTTGGAGGGAAACAATAGTTTACTTTCCCATCTTGTATGAGGCTTTTTGAGTGGTTACAAGAAAAAATTGTGTTGGTCAGCCCAAAGTGAACAGTATCATACTATGCTAGACCAAGTTGTAAATACTTATTTTCCCATCCCCATTTTATCTCTTTTACTATAGCAATTTTAAATTATTATAATAAGTTATCCAATCCAGTTGTTAAAATGAAGGCAAGCTGGATTTCAAAATTTAATGTGTGAGACATGGTTGCATTCACTAATTCTTTTAGTGTATTGTTCCTTGTGAGGGATCATACTTTTCATATCATGTGAGTGTGGTCAAAAGGTGGGTAATCATTATGTCCAATTAATTTTTATCTGAAACTTTTTGGTTCTTATCAAACTACAGTTCGTGGTATGATGTATTACCGAAGGGCTTTAATGCTTCAAAGTTGTTTGGAAAGGAGACCACTTGGAGGTATTTGCTTCTAGATTTATTATATTGCTTACTCTGTGTGCATGAAAGGCTTGAACACACTGACGCGATTCCTTCTATGGTAGTAGTGGATGATTATGCTCAAAATAGTTTGCTGCCAACTCAAGGTTTTGAGTCTTCGCATGAAGCCCGGGCACAAGCAGATTTAAAATTTACTTATGTTGTTTCATGCCAAATTTATGGGCAACAGAAGCAGCGAAAGGCACCTGAAGCTGCTGATATTGCTCTTTTGTTGCAGAGGTATAAATTTCAAATAACGTTATTTATCTCTTGAATGAGTTATGGTTTTCTTCAGTAATCTTTGTTGACCCTTATGTTTTATTTTGTTTCTGTTGTCAGGAATGAGGCACTTCGAGTTGCTTTCATACATGAGGAGGAGAGTGGTGCAGCTGATGGAAAAATTTCAAAGGAATTTTATTCAAAGCTTGTGAAAGGTGACATCCATGGAAAAGATCAGGTATATATGACCTTTGTTGATCTGTTGTTTGTCCATAATTTTGAAGTTTGGAAGGACTTTCATGTGTTTGTTTTGATGCTGTTTTGTTCTAGTGTTGAATAAAAAGATAATTGGTCTTTGCTTTAAGATGACATGTATAATTTTGTGCATGAATCTTTATTTGTTATGGAAAGATTGCCCATTCTTTTTAACCCGTCAAAGATGGTGAAATCATATTGGGTTAATTTTGTGAATTTTGGGGTTTTTTTTATTGGAATAAACTTTATTATTAATATTAAGACTGAGGAAAACATAATGTTCTTGCCTTTATTTATAGGGATGAAATTCTTATTAGCATAAAATACCTATCTCTACTAGGTTAGGGAAGTAAAGTCCTGAAAGAAACACAAATAAAATCGTAATTAATTAAATAAATAAAGAAAAGTAACTTCCTAAAATGAAAAAAATAATTTCCTAATTGAATACTAATTCAACACCTAACATATTTCCGTAGCTCATTAGGATGTTCTACGTCAGTAGGATTTTAGAGCTGTTCAGTATACACAGATGAGATGGGTTCAATTTAGCCGGCCAATTTGGACTTCCTGTCCACATTCTGTAACTTTTTTTACTTCCATGTGGTTTTTGTCTCTTACCAAAAAATAGAGTTTTTCAAGGTATAAACTGTATTAGATGATTTTTATTTTGTTCAGGATGTCCTTACATGTCTTAGTAACTTTTAAATCTTTTAATTGTAATATAAATATTTTTGTTATCGATTGGTACTGAAAAACTTGCATGTCTCACTATAGTTGTTATGCTCAATCTTACATGTCTTAGTATTTTATCTCATTTATAAGTGATACTTCATCTCTCTGTCTCTTGCGAAACTCTTAGAGAAGTATATAATATATTGCTGCGGTCAAAATTTCCCAACTTGTGCACTATTATTAGTCTCTACCCTAGTAAAGTAAAAGTGGCATTATTGTGATGTTGTTAGAGATTGTATTAGTTCATATCATATTTTATCCAGGTAGCAAAAGCTTGAGAAACTTTTGACTTCATATGGTGATGGATAAATTTGGCATTTGACTACAACTTATCAGATTTTTTTTTTCTCTGTTTTTGCTTTTACACACACATACACAATGATGTTGCTTATGTTATTTTCATTTACTTGTAGGAAATATACTCTATCAAACTTCCTGGAAATCCAAAGCTTGGAGAAGGGAAACCTGAAAACCAAAATCATGCCATAATTTTCACTCGTGGAGAAGCTATTCAAACTATAGACATGAATCAGGTTTTATTAATTTGTACTTATTACTATCTGTTTTTTTGTGGGATGCAATTTCTTTCTTTTCTTAGTTTGAAACAAACAAAAATGGAGTTCTTTGATTCTTGGAGCTCTTATGTCTATTTCCCAAGCCATTGTGCATTTCTGTGTTTTTCTATCATGACTTGAGCTGCAGTTTCTGCACTAGTTTTCTCTGGTACAATTTGTTAGAAATGTGGGCTGAAAGGTTCCTGGTTGGGGATGATTGGCCTTAGCTTTTGGAGTCCTGAATGCTTAGTTATTGATAATTTGATGATGATCGTTATGTTTTCCCTATTCAGTTCAGTGTGGAAATCTTGGAAATAGACAATAATTCTATTTTTTTTTTTCCAGTCATAAAATTTTATCTTTTGCATGGTGCTATTTTGTTTGGGCAAGGTAACCTTGATTGTGCTGACCACACCACCACACACACACACACAGACACACACACACACACACAAAAAAAAATTAAAATTTGTAAGTTTCACCTCGTTTTAGTATCTTCATATGTATGTCCTGATATATCAGGTAGTGATACAATGGACACCATAATTTTTATTTTCATTGATGTGAAACTGCAGAAGATTTATTACCACATGAAAGAAAGTAGGATTACAAGAGTGAAGCAAAGGTCCACAATTCAAGAAAAAACAGCCCTTCTGTGGTATAACAAATATCTTTAGGAAGGCTTTTACCAGTACATCTTTCAGTATGCTATGTCATTGCACAAGCACTGGAACAAAATTGTCAGACACCTTTAAAATATTTATATACTTAACCTAAAACCCCTTCCCAATTGAGATGGATGAAGCAGGTTGAATTGTCCTTATAACCCTTTGAACCGAGCCTCATAAGAATTATGTTCCCTGAGCATTGAGCGTTCTCCTTGATTTTTCCTTCAAATATAGGGTGACTTTGTTCTTGCCAATTTACCCACATCAAAGCTAGTCATGGACTCTATAATTTGAACTCCTCAGAAGAGTAGCTTGACATGTACCCTCGAGTTAAAGTTGTGAAAAATTAAAATTTTGTTAACTTCAGGTTAAAACATGTTCAATTAAATGCTAAGGTGCCATTCTTGAAACTTATAGTTAGTTGCTAGACATCAATATTTTGACCAATTTCTTCAAGTCAACAACTTTATTTTGCTTACATAGGTAGATCAGATATGTACATTTATTGCTATGATATAGAATACACCAAACTGTATGTTGCAGTAAGAGAGTAATTTGGGTTTAGATTTCTTTTCTAGTTTGTCTTATTTATTATAGTAGTTGTTATCTATCTTGTACTGTTTTTAGACACTGCATCTTATTTATTATAGTGATTATGTGGGCTGACCTGACATTAAATAATATTATGGATGTCAAATTATGAAAGGAGTTATTTTCCCTTCTGATACTGGTTAGCCAAAGATTTCCTGGGTCAGCTAGCCATCAGTTGTGGGGTAGCGTTCACTTGCCCTACTCAATTGACATTTCAATTCCCTTCTCCTTTGGTTGCTCCATGTTTGCCTTTTTTTTTTTCTCTCTGTATCCGATTTGTTTGCTTGTCTTCTGTTTATGTTTCACATTAGGATTTCTTGACCTAAAATTTTGGGTAGTGAACTTTTACCAGAATCTGCTACCAAAAAATGATTTAAGTATAAAGGATGTGAATTTACTCTTTTTTTTGTGTGTAGGATAATTACCTTGAGGAGGCAATGAAAATGAGAAATCTTCTTGGGGAATTCCGAAGTGATCATGGAATTAGACCTCCAACTATTCTTGGTGTGAGAGAGCATGTTTTTACTGGAAGGTCCAAAATATGTTTTCTTTAGATAATGGATGGATGTGGTTTTGATACATTATTGATCTTTCTGACCATTTATGTTCTGGACTATGCATGCAGTGTTTCATCTTTGGCCTGGTTCATGTCGAATCAAGAGACAAGCTTTGTTACCTTGGGCCAACGCGTGTTGGCAAGTCCTCTTAAGTGAGTAGTCTTTTATATATGCCTTCAGTATAGGAAAGGCATACAGTTTAAGTTCTATCTTACTTGTTATCAGATCATAAATTAGACTCTATCTTGTCATCAGATCATAAATTCTCCTTATGCCTACAGCTGTTACTATCACCTGTGGCTTTACTGAATTCTCTTTTCCTTGCTATTATATCTTAATGTCCTTTATCCTTTCATCATTCTGCTATGTTCTCTTTTCTTACTGGCAGAATTTGTGGCCTTAATTTGGTTTGAAATTGAGTTAACGTCATCGAGTGGAACATATAGAGGAAATTTCTTAGCAAGGTAGTTAAGGAAGCTACCTTGGTGGTAATAAAGTGGCAGAATTTAAGACTTTTCCTGTATGATTTTCAAGAGTTCCTACTGCTTTTTCTATGAACTTTTGAGCTTTCGTTCTTGGCAATAAGAAAAAGCTACATGTAGTATATAGGCATACATTCATGCTCAGAAAAGTGTCGTATATAAGCTGGCATATTTGTGTATGCATTGCATGCATATTTGTCTCCTCATGTGCTGTTTGTGATCTGCAGAATTAATTTCTTAGTGGTTATTAATGTCAGTTATAAACCGTTGATCCCCCTATCAGGGTTTTTGGATGGTTTAGTGGATATCTGGTCAATTTCTGTGCTTTACACCTGTTAGATCTTACACACTACTGTTGGTCTGTTCTTATGGGCTAAAGCTTTTGACTTAACTGGTGATTTGAACCAATTTGAAAAGATTGTTTTGTGCTTGACTATCCCGTTCGTATGCTGTTACTGTGGAACTAAGTCATGGTAAATTGCATTGGTGTTTATTGTTATTACTTGTGGTGGTGTTTTTTTTTGCATGTGAACTGGAGTGTTGAAGCTTAAATGTTGTTACTTATTAGCCTAAACTTTTAGGTCTAGCGGTAATTAACAACAGCATTAATATACCTTTTCTGTTTCTTATTAAAAGAAATTATGTCCTGTGATCCAATACCTTCGAATCTTGATGGATATTTGGGTGTTTAGTTACTTTGTCCTGGTGGTCATTGCAATGGACATGCTTTCTGAGGCCAGTCTTTTGTTACTATTAAGTTGTCTTGGAATTCATTTGGCCAATGAGAGGTGAAAGGAATAGTTAACCGATGTACAACTGTTGCTAGCTGGTGTTTGTATCATAATATATTCCTATTCCCTACAAGTGCCGCATAATAACATGTTATTTTGTTCTTTTTTAAAAAAAAAATATTTTAACCCTTTTGGATTGTGGGAGGGAGTGGGTTGAAATCACTTTTCTTCATGCAGCAGCTGGTTGATATTGCTGCCAGGGAATTTTGGTCATATCACTGTTATTGTCAGGGTGCAAAACTACTTTCAAACTCCTAAAAGAATATTTAATGGCTAATTTCATTTTCATTTAAAAACTAATGCAGGGTCCGCATGCACTATGGGCATCCAGATGTATTTGACCGAATATTTCATATAAGTCGAGGTGGCATTAGTAAGGCATCACGTGTAATTAACATCAGTGAAGATATATATGCTGGTAACCCTCTCTCTCTCTCTCTCTCTCTCTCTCACACACACACACACACACACACAGAGCTGATTCATGATGACTCAAACTTTTTGGAAAGTGTGAACAGCTATACTTTCTGAAAGAATGTTCTCCAACATAGAAAATACTTTTGTTTTTATTACTTTATGCTGGGTTCTTAACATTATTGTCTATTCTCTTAGTTTTGCTCTTTTGTATGTTGCTGAAGTGTTTTCATTGTCTGCTCTTGGAAAGTGAAGCTTTCCTTTAAAACACTGTTAAGAGATCTATGTTTTAATGCTTTTGCTTGATGATACATATGTGCTGAATTGCATTTTCAATTTTTCATTATATATTTTAAGAGATACATTATCTATACTTGATGAATGTTTGCTGTCTTGAATTTAGATTCCTTAGCCATCAGCTGAGTGACCTTGTAGTGATGGTTTAAATTTAATGTTGAGGACCAACTTATGTGATCTCAATTGCTGCAGGGTTCAACTCCACATTAAGACAGGGTAACGTTACCCATCATGAATATATTCAGGTTTGATATTCTGTTGTGCACATTTTGCTTCAGTTTATGTTGAATAAATGTATCTAAAGACACGAGTTTTCCCTTCAATTTCCTGATCATGCCTCTTAATGTAGGTTGGAAAGGGAAGAGATGTTGGGTTAAACCAGATTGCCTTATTTGAGGGGAAAGTTGCGGGAGGCAATGGAGAGCAAGTCCTAAGTCGGGATGTGTACAGGCTTGGTCAACTTTTTGATTTTTTTAGAATGCTCTCCTTCTACTTCACAACTGTTGGTTACTATTTGTGCACAATGGTGTGTATGCTTCCATGATCTGTTATATGTTTAATCTAGTGGTTGGATCCTACGTAGCTAGTTTCCAAAAGTTGCTGATAACAGCTTGTTTTTAGTGCAGATGACTGTCCTTACAGTGTATATATTCTTATATGGAAGGGCTTACCTGGTAAATTATCAAATTAAGCTTTCCCTTAGTTTTACCTTGTGTTGCCAGAGTTAGTGTGGAAGCATTATTTGAATTAATTTAATGCCACAAAATAAAGAAATACTGCATGGTGATATGATTGCTGCTGATTATGTTTGATGAAATGTTTACTACAAGTATCTAACGAGTTTGTTAATTAGTAACAATAATTAGTCATTCATTACATTGTAAAGATGATTTTTTTTGCGGGAACTATAATTTTGTGGAAATCTGATAGCAACTTTGGTTTAGTTGCTCTGTACATATAGCCAGTGCTTGAAGGGATATTTATCTGCATAAGCTGAAATTTTCAGCTATCAAATTAGTCCATCAGCTAAATAAATTTTGAAATTCAAGAAACAGGATGATTGGACCTCACTTTTCCCCATCCAGAATAATTAACTGAAGTTTGTAACAGAATCAGCATTTTCAAAACTCTGCAAAACTTTACTATAGTGGTGAAAATATAAAGTGTACAATCTATATATTCTGTTCTCATGGTTCATCTGAGTCACTTGCATAGGGGTTTAGTTCATAAATAATATTTTGTGGATGGTAAACTCAAGAAATATGGGTTACAGTGCGTGCAGCTGGTCGTCTCACTGTGTGGGGTATGTGTAAAATAAGGCATTGAAGACCAGATATTGTGTCCATCACTACGGAACTTTAAGCATTTAAATGAGTTATATTCTTATCACTTGTTAAGCATGCATTGTGCCTTTTTTCTTTCTAGATTCTGTCATATTACTATGGCAACTATGAAATCTGGAATGTCTTAGTCGTCCTGTTTCACTATTTTCAAACAAATTCAATTAACTGAATTTATGAATCTAAATAATGTGGTGGTGTTCATATATTCACTGAGCCACCCTGAGGTAATGACATTTTGTCAATATGCTATCTGCTTTTTTAGGCTTTCTCTGGAATTGATCGGCAAATTTCACGTGAAGCAGAATTGTCAGGAAACACATCATTGGATGCAGTTCTTAATACACAGTTCCTGGTCCAAATTGGTGTTTTTACTGCAGTCCCAATGATTATGGGTTTTATACTTGAAATGGGATTGTTGCAGGTCGGTTGATCTAACTTTCATCAGTGTTATGTTTGTATTAATTTTCCTTCAGGATATTTTAACTTTGTCTTGTTACAACTTGTGGACTTGAGCATAGTGGAAGAATTTTGTCTCTGCTGTATTCTAATATCGGGGATATATTTAATGTAGCAGGCTATGCATGCTATGGTTTACTTTTGATATTTGTTTATTAACAATAATGTTTTAAAAAATAATTGCCCCATTGACAACAGTTTGAATTGTTTTTCCCTTAAAATACGCAGGCTGTTTTCAGCTTTATCACGATGCAACTTCAATTATGTTCTTTATTCTTCACGTTCTCATTAGGAACCAAAACACATTACTTTGGGCGTACCATCCTTCATGGAGGAGCAAAAGTATGTATTTCTTTATCTTGATTCTGTTTTTATTCCTTTTTTTTTTTTAACTGATCAGGGAGGTATCTTGTTTGCTTTTGAATTTCGTAACAGTATAGAGCAACTGGTAGAGGCTTTGTCGTACGCCACATAAAATTTGCTGAAAATTACAGGCTTTACTCAAGAAGTCATTTTATCAAAGCGTGAGTGTTTATTGTTTTAATTAATTACGTTTCTTAACAGAGAAAAAGGAATTGTTCTAAAGTCTTAAAACTTGGTTTTCAGTCTTGAAGTGGCGCTACTACTTACAGTTTACATCGCATATGGGTACACAGATGGAGGTGCTGTTACTTACATTCTGCTAACTCTTAGCAGTTGGTTCCTTGTCATCTCATGGCTCTTTGCTCCTTATATCTTCAACCCATCTGGTTTTGAATGGCAAAAGTGAGTTCAATATATGTTTGAATTATCAGATTCTCCTGTGGCAATCTAGCCCACTTTTGTATCTTCTTCCCTTTTTCAGATATCTATATATGCAGATTATAACATTGAATGTCTGCTGTTGGGTTTTGTGTATGTCATATCACTGGAACCCTTTTCTTGCATGGATTAAACTGACCACTAAGTCTTGTAATTTTGTTGCTCGATGAATAGGACCGTGGAGGATTTTGATGATTGGACCAGTTGGCTACTATACAAAGGTGGAGTAGGGGTGAAGGGAGAGAACAGCTGGGAGGCTTGGTGGGATGAAGAACAGGTTAAGTATTGTGACATAATAAACTTTGCAATTATTCCAATGGCGATGGGATCCGTTACTTTGCCATTTGCTTTGAGGAGACAGCAATTTAAATTTTTACTAGGGTAATACCGGCAAAAATGATAGGATAAATCTCTTATAGATAAAATCCATAATAATGTTTTCGTGTCTATAAACTCCCAACCTTTGATCCTAAAAAAAAGCTTTCTAAAAATCATTGTTTTTAGATTAAAATAATCACATTCCTAAATATCTCAGTGACATACTAATGACAGAAGTATTAAACATGTCATATATTTGGCCTATTTTGAAAATTCAAAACCAAAACTTTATTTCTACTTACATAATAATTATTGTTTGATTCCACTTAATTTAGTCGATGTGTTGTGTAGAACAATGTGGAAGGGGAAAAAAAAGAGGAGGATATAAAATCAATTGCAAGACTACAATTTTACATCGACCAATATAATTACACTAAATTTAAAGTACAAAATGGTTATATTAACAAGAATCATATGGACTGATATCTGGAAATTTCCCCTTGTTTTCCTATAAGAAAGCTACTTTCTTATCTCAATTAAATAAATTTGACTTAAAAGGATTTTAGAGAATGGGATTCTGGGATTGATCTTTTTGTTTTAGTGGTTGTAGATGAAATAGTTTTTTGCTGTTTTATGTCAAATAATCGTTTAAAAGGGCTCTTTTGCCCCATTGAAGAATCAGGATGGATCTGGGATTGCATCTGCCATTGCCTTTTTTTTTTTTAATTATATGCATAAATGTTTTCTGTTAAGAATTGTGACATTGTTTCCATACTAGTTTCATCTTTTGAACTTGTTGAAATTATAATGGAAAAGTCTTATTATGGGTGTTAAAATTATAATAAGAAAGTTTTAGTACTAATCTTATTAAATATATTCTTGTCTAAGTAGGATTAGTATTACTTTTGATTTTTACCTCTAGCCTATAAAAATGTATGGTTTATATGGTTTTTTTTAGAAGGTAATAAAACACTTTATTATTGATGTGTCGTTTTCATAGTGGTTACAGGGTATAGTCTGTTAAGCCAATTTAGATTTTTTATTTTGTTTTCTTTTTAATTGAATGGAGATTGGCTGGTTTAGCTTTGTTATGGTGTTAGGATTTGACTTTTTGGGTAACGGATTTGGATCTTTTGATGGTAACCGTTTTGTGAGGCTAGGAATAGACAAGTAGTTCCATGCCAATTTCATTCAAGTACCTAATGTTGAGATATTTACTAGACTACCAGTTTCGAATTACTTTCGGATTCCAAAACTTTTGATAATTTTCTTTATAGTCTAAACACTTTAAATTTTCTCTCTTACCCTGAAAGTTTATTCTTACTTTCTATCATTCTTGGAATTTATGGCTTTTTATGGGATACCCATCATTCGCTTCTGGCCCTTTAGGAATACCCACTCCTTGCCTTCAAGATACCAACTACTTGCCTTTGGCCTTCTTGGTATACCGTCTACTTGCCTTTAGCCTCCTTGGTATACCTTGAACTTGCCTTTGGCCTCCTCGAGATATTCTGTAATTGCTTTTGGCTTATCGGGATTTCTTCTCAGACTCCATTTTGAAATTCTCAGACTTGCAAACTCAAATTGTGCTCCATCTTGAGCTTGAGAGGGAATGTTGAAACTATAATAGGAAAGTCTTATTATGGGATGTTGAAATTGTAATAGGAAAGTTTTAGTACAAGTTCTATTAAGTATATTTCTTGTCTAAATAGAATTATTATTACTTTTGGTTTCTACTGACAGCCTATGTAAAGGTATACTTTGTACTTAAATTTATAAGAAGGTAATTAAACAGTTTATTGTTTTTTAACAGAACTTATTTGTTTATGCTAAAAGTACAATATTCATGTCAAATGGTTTTATGATATTGAGCATATTTTTTAATTCTTTCTGCCTGATTGTTCTTTTTCTTCTTCCTTGTCTGTGTTCGCTGATGTATGCATTCTTGTCAATGGTAATGCTAATGTATAAATTTTTCTTTTGCAGATGCATATCCAAACACTGAGAGGCCGTATATTGGAAACGATACTGAGTTCGAGGTTCTTCATATTTCAGTATGGCATTGTATACAAACTCCATCTAACTGGAAAGGATACGTCACTCGTGGTACAATCCTTCTCTTTTTTTAAAAGAAGCTTTTATACCAGGCATATACTCCTTGAAAAAATGTATAAATATATAAATGAGCACTGTGCTATTTGGGTGCTGTTTCAACTATTGAAACCTCTTTGGATGATTTGGGGGTTGCCATGGGTTGGAGAGGGTTTAGGTTACAAAAAAATTCATAAGGCAGCACTCCTTGCGTGAACTGCTGCTACTGCTAGTCTACTGTTTAGACAAACTGATTATATTCTAATTACGTGTGCATTTATTATTAAGAGTACCACTTATTTGATTACTTTGTTACTTCTTGATCCTGACAATAGCTTTTGTTGCATAGATTTATGGCTTCTCCTGGGTCGTATTAGTCTTCATTGTAATGATATTCAAGGTTTGTACCGATTCTTTTCTACAAGTTTCTATTACCTGCCTTTGTTGCTTGATTTCCATTCCTGAAAATTGGTGTTATTTTTTATTAATATTGTATTGCAGATATTTGCTTTTAGTCCTAAAAGGTCCAGCAGCTTCCAGTTATTGCTGAGGTTGATCCAGGGAGTAACATCCATATCACTTGTTGCAGCCCTCGTCCTTGTTGTTGCCTTCACTGATTTGTCAATTGCAGACCTCTTTGCAAGCACCCTTCTCTTTATTCCTACTGGTTGGGCCATTATATGTGTAAGTTTCAAAAGCTTATGTGCCATTTGACTGTGCTTAGATGGAAGCTAAATTGGATTTGACTGAAATATTATATCAAGCTCTATCCTGTGCTTATTAGTTTGCAATGTTCTTTTAATTCTCCAACTTGGCTTCTTTGTGCTGGTACAGCTAGCTGTGACCTGGAAGAGCATAGTCAGAAATTTGGGCTTGTGGGATTCAGTGCGGGAGTTTGCCAGAATTTATGATGCCGGAATGGGTATACTTATCTTTGCCCCCGTGGCAGTGTTATCATGGTTTCCATTTGTTTCTACATTCCAGTCTCGTCTTCTCTTTAATCAAGCATTTAGCCGCGGACTGGAGATCTCCCTCATCCTCGCTGGAAACAAAGCCAATGTTGATAATTGATTGTTTCTTTTTCAGAATATGTGCAGCTTATGTAAGTAAACCTTATTGAATATGTAGATTGCAGTTTGAAATTCTCGTTGTATATGATATTCTACATGCTGCCTCTCCCTTCCTCATGCTAGGATCGTAAGTTGTCTTTTCTGTATGTAGATGGTTGTTGATGTCGATGGTTGTTGATGTAGCAGTAACAGAGAAAAAATTATTATCTACCAATCTATTCTTGTAATGTAATTTAGGGTTGAGGACAGAACCGAGCCATATGTTCTCGTCTTCTCTTTTCAGGCTTAATAATGATTTTAACTTTTATCTATTTGTGGCTCAGGATAGTGCTTGCTACGATTTAGTTTTATTCACATTATAGGGTCAAGATTGTGACAAAATGATAAATTTAACTTTTTTGTTTTTAGAGTTGTGATAAGTGCATACCTTCAATCATCAAATGATGGTCAAATGGTTGTACCTAAAGTAGTATAGGTGAAATTGTAAGGCAGTGGTGACGAGAAACCGTTAATTTGTTCTTTAGGGTATTTAGTATAATGTAAATATATACTAAAATATATAAACTTGTAAAAAAATTTTAAATTCTATTCCAAATATTCTAAATTGAAGCGTAATAGTAATTATAATTTTTTAATTTCATAAGAAATACTCAAATAGTTAATAATCACGATTCTTAAATATTAACTGTATTTTTATATTTTATACAAATACACAAAATAATTACTTGCTTATAACATTTAGTTATTATTGAAGTTTTAAAATTATAAATTGGTCTTCTCGGAGAAATTATTTGTCTCAATTATTCGGTTTTATGTCTGATTAAAACTTGAAAAGTAAGAAGAGTAAGCTAATGTAATGTAATGTACACTAGATATCTATGAACAAATGTAATTTTGTAAATTTAAAATAAATTAAATATTTTATGATTTGTAATGATAGATTTAATAAAATATCAGAACAAAATTTTAAAAATAACATCTATAAAATAATATGAACATATTTAATTATTTATTATATATAATTGTTATTAATTCATTTCATACGTATTTTTTTTGAAGCATTATTTTTAACGATTATAGTCCTAACATGATCCAACGTATTTTAGGGGCATTACTTCTAAGGGTTGATCGTCAGCTCAACATATTTTAAAAATATTATTCTTAGGCATTGTTGCCCAAATATGGCTCGTGTATTTTCAGAGCATTATTCTCACAGACAATTGATTAGATTATTTTATCTTTACTAACTTTTAGCAAGAGACTGAAATAACATCCATGTTCATCAGTACTATATCAACCATAGCCATCATATTTTCATTTACTCAATTATTAGATTTTTATATTTATATTTTTAATAATATTTACTAATTTCATAAATATATCACTTTTATCAAATCAATCAATAGCTTTCCAAAACATAAAAAAAAATACGACATTCTCATAAAATTAATTCAATTCGTTAACAAAAAACACGGTACATGTTAACACATTTTTCATATTGTATTTAGAAAGATAATATTATATGAAAATTATTGTTTAAAACTGATTCAGAAACAATCAATTTAGTTAACATATATATAATAGTTTTAAATTTTCATAAAATTCTCGTAAACTTTTAATTGGAATAAAACATTAATTTGAAAGCAAAAAATTAAATCCAAGTATATATATATATATAAATGCCTACATGAATATCTCTATCTAAGTTATTTCTATGTTCTGGTAAATTTCTCTCCTTCCTTGTAAATGTTTTTTAATATCAATTTAGTAATAACAGTTACTAACTCACCATACAGCATGTAAAAACTTGTAAAAAAAATATATAAAACTAAATCAAATGAAATTATGACGAATCGTTAACAATTTTTTAACATCATATATAATTATCACCAAAATAATTATATATCTCTTATACGTATCAAATCCATAAAAACTATATTAATAATTTGTTATAAAATTTACAAAAATTTTCTTCCTTTACTTCTTTCTCTCCTCCTTTCTTCTTTTTTTTTTTATTTTTTTATTTTTCTTCCTCTTCTCCTTTCTCCCGGCCACTCTTCCATTTTTTCCCTTCTCTTTCCTTTCCTTCTCTCTCTATCTATCTATAGCTACAGATAGATAGATATCTTTCTCTCTATCTATTTATATAGATATAGATATATATTTCTTTGTTTTCTTTTAATTTCAATTGAAATCAATAAACCATTCTCAACCATTCATTTAATTTGTCATGTGTGAAAAAATTCATTTGAATTTCTATTCATTTAATTTATTTCTCCTTTGGCCTACCATGATAAGAAATCAATGAAATTTAATTTTTTTTTATTATTCCAAAATCAACTTTAATTTTAGTTATTCGATTAATTCTAATTGAGTCTTTAATTTTTTTCATAATCACACATTATATCTTTTTATAATTAAATTATACCAAAATAATCCTCTTTATTTTTTTTATCTTTTTTGTAGGGATGTAATAAACTCCATACATTAAAAAAATTGTCAATCATATATTTTTAAATAAATATTATCATTTGAGTCATAAATTTTATGTGGGTTATAGGTTCATCACGTTTCATTAGTTCAACAAATTTACTTCATTAATCTCCATTCATCCATCACCTTTCAATTAAAGGATAAGATAAACATTCAAATGCACAATTAATAATATTCAATCCAAAAACTAGATTTGCAAATGATCATTCTTAATATATTTTGTCTTAAATTCGAGAGTGGATGTTTGATTTTTTCTCACAACATACAAAATCTTAAATAGCATAGATATTCTATGTATTACAAAATTATTATGATTCATAAACATCAATTATCAAAAGTAACTTAGAAAACCTAATGATAGTAAAACTTTCAATGTCAAATCTATTAAAATCCTCAAATCAAGTATATTACAATCTTCAACTAAAATTCTACCATCATTAATTCAAATCCTTATTTTTTTGCCAGACATATTTTTTAACTTGTTAATAAAATATACATACAAATTATAATTCATGCCAAAAAATCGTCAATACCATAAATCATATCATAAAATCCTCAATCACCACTTTTCATGAAATCATTTGACAAAAGTTACATCCATAATCTAAATAATCAAGAATCCAATATAACATAAGAAGATAATATATAGTTTTCTTACTCGTATGATTTTAAGCTCGTACTACAAAAAATTAAATGAATACTTATCTTATGATTATTATGTTCCTATTCATGTAATTCTTATCTAATTTTCTCAAAATCATTGCTTAAAGGATTATAGAATAAACTTTTACATACTCTTATACATTTACAAGTTAACTACTTCCCTTCATTGCTTCCAAAATTTTAATCCTTATAAACTATCATCAATCTCTCTGATCAAATCTTTATTCCATAAAAGAAAATATAATATGTAGGTATAAGTTTCAGTCAAAATTAAACCTATAGAACAATAATAATTCAAAATCACGTAATCATACCAAATAATACAACCTACCATGATTTCTTCTACGAATATCACAAAATTCACACTTATTACCGAAAGTGAATACATAAAATCTGACATCAACTCTTAAAAATTTTATATACTCAAATCTTATAATATTCATAATTTATCTCAATGTATTACATTTTCCTTCAAAAAATTTTCTTTCAAACAAATTCACTATTTAAACATTCATCATAATGGATTGCCATTTATTTTACTATGCTACTCCAATACCACATATTACAAGATTATAGAAATAATAAGTCCCTTAACAACAATGCATATTTCCTAAAGACTCTGTATACATTATAATTCATATCAATATCACATCTTAAAATTTTTCAAATGTCTAAAGCCTTCATTTTCAATCATTATCAAACATACTAAAGTTTACAAAATCTCCACACTATTTTCAATACTTATCTTAATATCTAAAAAACCTTAAATTTTATTAAACATTCTTAAAGTTTATGGAATATTCACATATCAAAATTTAAATCTCAAAAATATTTCTCATATCATAAATATTAACTGTTCTTAAATCAAATTCATTTAAATTTCGAATCAGATCCACTAAATTCTTAGATCAAATTACGAAAATCTTTAAATCAAATTGATCTTAAATAATTCTTTTATTTCTTATAATCAGCATAACCACAAAAATATTCAAGAACAACAATTATTTATTTTTTATAAGAATCTGACTCTTAAAATTATTTCACTTATATCTCATGAATAACACCTCAATAAAACAAAATTTTTTATTAATAAATCACACATACTTATTCTTAATAATCACCACGCTTTCATTGTAATACTCCCAACTTCATATTCATAACAACTAATCCAAATGATACTCCAAATTGGAGTTCAATAGTAACTACAATTCTTTTATTTCTCAATAAATACTCAAATAGTTAATAACTATGATTCTCAAATACTAATCATATATTTATATCTTATACAAAAATAATCACATATCTACAATATCTAGTTACTGTTAAAGGTTGCAAAATTATAAATTTATCTTTCTGGAAAAATTATCCATGTCTCTCAACTATTTTGTCTTCGCATGATCAAAATTTATAAGGTAGTGGTGAGTTAAAAGTCCAATAGATGTTTATGATAAAGCTGATCCACGTTGCTCCCACCTACTCCCGAAATCGAATTCAAAGTACATGCAACAATAAGCGTGAATAGCATGCATGCAGAATTGCCAGTCATTTTGAACGTATGGCAAACTTTGTGGATGTGGAGTTCACATGCATGGTTGGATTTCTTTTAAGTGGGTGAATTGTTCAAAGCATGAAATACGTGGCTTAACCATAACAATTGCGGACTTTAGAATACGATTAATTGTTATTTTGAATAAGTTGTTTCATTTGAATTTTTTTTTAGCTATAATCCCACAAATAATCTGCTGTTTTGTTGATAGTGTCAAAAGTGTAGGATAAAAAGTTAAAACCTTGTCTATATAAACTTGGCTGAAGTGCATGAATAAGGAGGCAAAATTTCTTCGGTTTCTCGTCTAAGAGAATCACGTTCTGCCATTTTTAATTAGCTTTGATTGCGATCCATCATTGGGATCAAAGCCAGGTTAATATTAATGGTATCTGTTAGTGCGAGAATTATCTGGATTTTTTTCACGGTCAACGAGAAATAACTTAGTTAGTGAGGTGTGAAGGTGATGTGACTGTTATTGAACGGAGATTTTTTTACCGGAGAGTTACTAAAAATGTTACTATTTTCGGTAAGGCTCCACCTTCTAAGCTTACAAAGACAACAAACACCTATAAAGTGACACCAGAAGGGATTTCCGACGGAGAAATTCCGATATCTAAGTCAGAAATAATGTGGAAGAAAAAAAAAATAGACTTTCGACGAAAGCAACAGAGAGAAAATTGGAAATGACTTAAAATGGGAGAAAAGTGTGTAGAATCTATACCCAAAGGCTATCAAACAAAAATGGTTCAAAACAATGATAATCA
>JAVXUL010000016.1:5675060-5688089 GCA_035590515.1 Trichilia minutiflora | reverse complement strand
TAATTCATTGGATATGCCGGAGATGTTTTTTTAAGGATTATAAGCTGGCACACACTGCTATTCTGTTATTTTTTCCAAATTTAACTTTCTTAAATTCTTGCTCCTCTCAGATCCACGATATCAACTTTCCAAATCTACAAGGAAAGTGCTCCCAATACTTTCTTGATTTCCCAAAAATAGATATGAAAATTATCATTTATATTTCAAGTTAGGAAAATGGCAACAAAACATTGAGTTTGTGGTTTCTGCCAGTATTACTGGCAGTAGCGATGGCTACCAACTATTGGTATTCTTCCCCCACAACCACAAAAACAATATTCCCTTCTTAAACTCAGCACTTTGATGTTACAAACAGAAACAACAGAGATAATGTACGCATCCTCATTTCACTTTGGCTAGGAGTAACATATGCTGATTTCACTTGGGCAACAAGATGAGAGTATATCTAGTGCCATCAAGTTAAAAGACCTCAGCAATGCGAATCCCACATATCCTAATTTCACTTTGGCAACAAGATGAGTATATATAGCGCCATCAAGTTAAAAGACCTCAGTAATGTGAATCCTAAATGCTACAGAGCCCTTGATGCAAGACAATTTACACAGGTTGCTGAATTTTATTATCACCTCCAGTTCCACCCACTCCACCCTCCTGTCTACTTTCAGAATTACCAAAGGACGCAGGTGTATCTAGTCCATCGTCAGTTGAAGTAGCAGTTGGGGGTATTGGATGGTCAAATTTACAAGCTGGTCCAAACTTGCAAATGCCATAGCGACTGTAATGCAAACAGATGTTTTGATCCTAGATTTCAAAAAACAAATATCAAATGAGTCACAAAAAAGAAAACCAGTTTAGATTTTTATGACTAACAATATGAAAAAAGGTTGATGAACAAAATTCATAGCGCAGAGCCACGTACTCTAAAATTTAGTAGACATACTGAGCAATTTGAAACTTTTTTTCAACTCTACTCTACCAACTTTTTTTCAACTCATGTCACAGTTGGGATTTTTCCTAGAAATCGCTAGATTCAACAAATTCCAGTCTTTAATTCCTAAAGAGCTAACGATCATAGGTTACAATAATTCACTTATTGTTACATCATGTCCTTGAATGAAAATGATTTTGGAAGCAACTAAAAGACAAAGAATCATCGATAAACATATATCCATATCCATCATCTTATAAGATAATAGATTTGTTTTCCACTAGCAATTTTCATTTTTCTCAAAACACAAGAATCGGGTGACATTTTCAAATTTATATATATCAACCATAAGAAGCACAGCTCAAAACAAGAACTTACAGGCCTCAGTGGCAGACCCTTGTCGCTGAGAGCACATGGTGGTGACTTAGAGATCCGATTCTTTGGGTGATGATATTTGCAATTAGACTTATACTTACAATCCCCGTTTTTAAGGAAGTAACTGCACTCGGGTTGGCCAGGTCGTTCAGGGTATTCTTCAACTACCATTTGTGGCTGATGATTTGTATAGACATTGGTTTCTAGCACTGGGTTGTTCATGACGTATGTGGGGGCTGAATGAACATTTCTTTCTGGTGGATATAGAGGAGCCTTGACATGCCATTAGCAGATCAAACCAATTGCAAAACAAATTGATAAGTAAATGAGAGAACTTTAGAGACAGAAAAATAAGTGCAAAACAACTTGTGGTCAGTAACATCTCATAATTTAGAGCATAAAGAGAAAGAAAAACAAAATGTAGTCAGGTACATCCCATAACTTAGTGCATAACTATTACTATGAGAACCGCATTAGAGGTTGTAGAGAACCAAAAACAAAATGAAATCCCAAAAACCAACCATCAGGTAAAAATCTAAAAAACTGTATGAAGGAATAATTTTGTTATTGTTATTTTGAGATTTATTATGTCATTTTGTCTTCAATTGATAGTACAGTATGATGATAACTGTGTGTTATTAAATTTAATTAGAATTAAAGCAACACTACCTGATAACTGTTCCAATCTGAATTTTGCAATGGAACCCCTTGATTAGGTGAAAACATCATCGGCACAAAGGGAGAGGTGTCATTTAAAGACCTCGGAGATGACCAGGATCCTACACTTGCTTGTGATGCAGCTTTTGATGAGACAGATCCACCATTTGGATATCCTGAAGAAGAGTCAGAACCAACTACAGCTGTAGGATCGGGATGATTAAACCTGCAATTAGCTCCATACTTGCAGGAGCCATTACGCATGTAGTAAGGGCACTCCTTCTCACCCTGTGATAAATTAAAATTTTAGAATAAATTCTATGAAGATTCATGACCCAGGGTGAGAATTAAAATTTTAAAATTAGGATGACCAGTCCAACAGACTGCAAAATGACCAACATAAATTCTGTGGAGACTCATGATCCAGAAAACAGTGGAATTAATGTTATGGCTAGCAGGGATGGGGTAACTGATGTTTTTGCTTCACTGCTTTATACAAATATAGAAGTCATACCAGTCGAATAGGCAGTCCCAGAAAATTGAGCTCTAAAATTTGGGTAACAGATGATTTTACTCTTGTGTGATTGTATCTACAAGTATTTCCAAACTTACACCCTCCGGTCTTCAGGTAATACTGCGAAGAGCACAAGAGAAAATTATAACACCACAATATTTGTGATTGGTATGCTATACATAATGCAGAGAGATAAAGAGATAATAAATGCTACAAACATATTTTTCAGGTATTTAACTCTTCAAGAAGAAAATAAGGTATTAGAGGCCCTCATTAAAAAACATATTCCAATGCTGAATAATGACCACCAATATGAATGAATAAACCATAATTACAAAGCCAAAAGGAATACCCTATATTATCATATACATTTATTGAAAACACGGCTCCATTTTCAAGTACTTTCACGTTTAGCAAAGATTTATGAATTGAAGAATTCTATTACATAAAAAAAGATATAAAAAAGATACAACGCCTGGAATGAACTGCAAAGATGTTTAACAAAGATTCATACAAAACATTCAAATACATGATGTTGGTGTTCAAACCACTTGCACTAAATATTCAGAGTGAGCGGCTCAAAATAATGGTTAAGAGATATTTCCTTTCTAGCAAGATATGATATCTTTATTCAAATCCCACATAAAAGGATGGCAAGTAAAGTTGGCCTCACATTCTCACTTACAAAACAAAAAAAAATTATAATATTAACCTTGCATTCTATCTGGTTCTGACTCTGGCTTCGTACTGGCCTCTCAACCGATTCTTCCCTGTCCTTCACCTTCTCTTTAGCCGACTTGAATACAACAAAAGCTAAAAATCAAATAAGTTGAATTTTTTCCGTAACAATTAAATATTTTCCCACAAATATTGTTAGCATACTTTGCTGGCACAGATTGTTAGCATACTACAAATTTGCAATGAATATGATCCACACTGATCACAGTTACTGAAAAAAATTTTGCTATGCCTATTTCAAATTCACTATTTCTCACAAAAGCATAGTGCGAACATAGTCCGCCTAATGCAACTTCACACATGTACATAAACATAAATATCCATCTACTATTCAGATGGAAAAAATGACATATGAAGGAAATTTAAAGCAACAGATACAACTTTGTATGCTTTTACCTGGATTTTCCTACAAATAGGATGATTAAACTTGCAATTGGATCCAAACTTGCAGGTTCCTGTTTTCATATAGTAGTCGCAATCTTCGGCTTCCGGTCTTACTGGATACGGGTACCTTTTTCTCATTTGATTTCCACTATCCTTGTCCGTCTGACCTTCACTTTTCCTTTTATTGTTGTCATCACTGTCGCTTTCTTCTTGTTTATTAGAATCTTTTTCTTCCGCTTCTCTCAAATCAAGATTCTGCAGCTCATCCTCCAGTTCATCTGTGTGATTAAGATCGGACATTGGAGGATCGGGATTGCATTTTGTAGATAACCCTAATTTCAGGTTAGGGTTTTCGTAATGAAGATTTGTACCAAGAATTAGCTCAGATAGTTCCATTTTGCATCACATTTTAAAAACCCTAACAATGCAAAAGAGGGAAACGAAGTGGAGAGCTTTGAAATCGCAATTCTAACTGTGCAAGTGAAAAGTACATGGAGTTTTACTTATTTCGTAGATTTCATATTTGTATGTACTCGCTTTGCTATATATGTGTATAGACATACGTATTAATATCAATTCTCGTTTTTAAAATTTTTAAATTTTATTTTCTTATTCTATTACAAAGTTGGGAAGTTGGAAGCAGTTATGTCTGATGACATGTCGCCACGCGCCAGTTTCGCTCCTCCCAAGTTTCAAATTCAACACAGCCACACAGGTGTCTTCTGCTTAAAATATAAGAGTACAAATATGGGTCCAAATATTTGAGCTGCACTAATGTATTTTTATATTAATATTTTTATTTGATAATAATAATAATTTTTTTAATAAAATTTATATATTTTATATTAATATTTAATATTTAAAATTTTATTTTATAATAATTATAATTTAAAAATTACAATACTATATTCCAAATAAATTTTAATTAAAAAAGAAAATACAACTCCGTATCTAACATAAATAATATCATATTACTAAATTATTCTTCTAAATAAATACCCTAACAGAATATATAGAACACAAATTATTCTAACCAGCCTCTAAATTTTTTGGTAGCAATTCAAATTATTTGATTATATTTTTTGTATAAATAAAAAATTTGGTAGTGTAACAAAATTAATAATCTCTAAAACTAACTGTAGGCCAGCAGTCCAAACAGCCATGACGTTTAACTATCATGTTGAGAAAAGATTTTAAAAAGAAGAGGAAAGATGAATGAATGCAGCAGAATGTGTTTCAAGATCCGATCCGAGCAATTCATAAATAAATTGGCCCAATGAAGCCCCAGGGCAACACAAATGTAGTCGTTGCTCTGAATGATAATTTGACTAACAATTGACAGTTACAGGAGAATCCTACACCTATCTCTAAACTTAACCCTATCCTCATCAAATTCAACAACAGGTTTCATTAGCAAGTTAACATGCTACAGTACAGTAAACTATCCTCTGCCCTTCTTTGTGGAATGTCCAGTCTTCCGCTTGTGACGGCTGAAATCTGATACAAACCGGAATGTCTGCCCACAGCCTGGCTCAGTGCACACATAAGGACGAGCACCTGTGTGAACCCTTATGTGCTCAGTTCGTGCCCAGGCCCACTTGAATGTCATCTTACAGCCCTTCCAAGGACATTTAAGGGGACGCTCATCCGAATGAACACGACGGTGCTGCACTAGGTATTTATGTGAGAAAAACTTTTTCCCACACCCTTTAACTGGACATATGTTTCTTTTATGCAGTACCAACTCCTGTTTTGAGCCAAAACTCATTGTGCAACCCTCCAAGTCACATTGGTATCCTGCTTCCTCGTCCTTGATTTTTTGATGGGTCAAACCATCCAGACCCTTTGCAGACGAAGTAGTCTTTACTTTCTTTTTGGTGGTTTGCTTTTTCTCCTTTGATTTGGCAACAACAGTTTTCACAGGCTTTGGGATTCGTTTCCTAAGACGTGTGCTAGGTCCACCTTCTAGCTCCTCAGCAAATGAATCAAACTTCTGCACCCTTTTAGCACTATGCTGTCGAGTCACTTGTTTCGTTTGCTGAGGTGTCTGCTGTTTTGTCAAACTACGTTTACCTCGCTTCATAAGCCAAGGGGTCGCTTGTTTCATTTTCTGAAGTGTTTCCTTTTTCAGTTGTTTACTTCTAAGAATCCTCCCATGTTTTTTGTAAGAATTATCCTCTGAATCATACGAGACCGCGTCTACTCTCCCAGTAAACTTGGCTTTCTTGCTTCTAGGAATCCTCCTAAGCTGCTGAGAATTATTCCCAGCTGAATCATATGAAACAGCATCTTCCATCTCAATGCATTTGGCTTGCTTGTCTCTCCTAATCCTCCGATGCTGCAGATGAGTATTATCCTCCAGTGAATTGTCTGACACAGCATCTTCTCTCGCAATCCATTTGGCTAGCTTGCTTTTTGGAACCCTCCGACTCAATTGATGAGAATTATCCTCCAGCAAATCATCTGAAACAGCATCTTCTCTCTCAATCCATTTGGCTTGCTTGCTTTTTGGAATTCTCCTATGGAACTGACGAGATTTATCCTCCATTGAATCATCTGAAACCGCATCTTCACTTTCAATATATTTGGCTTGCTTGCTTTTTAGAATCCTTTTATGTTGCAAATAATAAGAATTATCCTCCAGTGAATCATCTGAAACTGCATCTTCCCTCTCAATACGTTTGGCTCGCTTGGTTTTTGGAATCTTTTTATGCTGCAACTGACAAGGATTATCCTCCAGTGAATCATTGGAAACTGCATCTTCTCTCTCAATACGTTTGGCTTGCTTGCTTTTAGGAATTTTTTTTGGCTGCAATTGATGAGAATTATCCTCTACCGAATCATCCGAAGTTGCATCTTCTCTTTCGATCCATTTGGTTTGCTTGCTTCTTGGAATCCTCTTATATTGCAACAGAAGAGAATTCTGGTCCACTGAATCATCTGAAATTGCATCTTCTCTATTAATATACCTGGCTTCCTTTCTTCTACAAATCCTTTTATCCTGCTTATGAGAACTCTCTCCCTGTGAATTGTCTGAAACTTCATCATCTCTTGCAGCATATTTGGCTAGCTTGCTCCTTCGAATCTTCCTATACTGCTTAAGAGAACTATCATCAGGTAAATCATCCAAAACTGCATCTTCTCTGGCAGTACAATTAGCTAGCTTGCACTTCGGAATCCGTCTATACTGTTTAAAAGAGTAGTCCGGTAGGAAATCATTTGTAACTCTTGCTTCCCTCTCAATACATTTGAATTGTTTTCTTCTAGAAGCACTCTTTTTATGTTGATGGGAATTATCCTCTGCTGAATCATATGAATTAGCATCTTCTCTTTCCATAAATTTTACAGGTTCACTTCTTATAATCCTCCTCTGCTGCATATGAGTATCGCTCTCCTCCAAATCTTCTGAACCTGCATCTTCTGTATCAACACGCTTGACTTTCTTGAGTAATAGTCTCTCTGCAGGCATTTTCCTCTTCCTACTGAACTTTCTGGTCACTAAGGTAGATTGAATTTGGTGAGTAGTTTCTGGTTTTCTCTCAAAGTTTTCTTCAGATGTTGCCCGAGCACGGAAGCTTCGTTCTTGTTCTTGCTCCTCAAGATCCTTCTGTATTAAGAAGGAATGAACCTGATTTGACATCCAAACTTTCCCACACCACTTCCCTGCCACCACTTTTCTCTGCCTGCTGGGTCGTCTTCCATTATCAGATTTTGTGGGTGAGCCAGCTGGAGAACTACGACCAAATGCATTGTATATAGCAGAATTGTATGGCATCTGCTTACTATAAAGAGGAGAATGGCTGAGGTTGGCGCTATAGAATAGATTAATTCCCAACTTTACAGCCCAGTCTCCATTTCCAGGTATTGCATCCTCACTATCCAGAGCCAACTGGACCTTTTCCTCATCCTCTTTGGTGGCATTCCTGAACGACACATCATTCCAGACAGAATTGATTCCCAATTCTTCAGCCACTAACTTTGCTGCAGCCACTATCTTGGGGTAATCTGCAAGTATTTTCACAAATAATCATGAATTATTAGAGAACAGAATTTACAGGTACTCTTAAGAGAAGAAGAAACTAATTCTGTGGAAGACTAAAAACAAGGGTGGGGTGGGGTGGGGGGGTGATGGGGGGATGAGGAGTGGGGAAAAAGGCCTATGAGGGTATCCGGCATCTGGAGGTTTCACAAGAAAGAGTATGGCTGGAGCTAGGGTCAATAATTTGCATGAAAACATTAACACTAACTAAACATTAGAAGCAAATACTCATCCACAGTATATTGCAGCTTTTCTTAAAGAACGATCTTCACTGGAGCATGATGCATCACTCTCTCTCACAGACACTTGAATTTTAAAGCAAACAAAAATGTGAGAAATTAAATATGTTATAGCAAATGGCAACAATTTCCCCTTGGTTGGCTCTATTTCACACACATCCACAAACTTAGAATCAGTGTCTTTACTGATTTATACTACAAATTTTGAGAGGATACTAATATGCAGCATATTAAACTCTCAATCATGCTATGAGGACTACAACTTCACAAATCAGTATAAACTGTGGCTTCAATCAGAATGTCAATGCAATAAGCACATATTTCCCCTGGTATAAGAGGGATAAACACACTGTAATGATCAATCACAGCATCACAATGAAAAAATTGATATACGATATGAAACTTCCAATAATAACTATATTCATGCATAACTATTCTTCATCCTTTCACCAATAAATGAAAATAGGTGTTGCAAAAAATAAAGAAATAAATTGATAAAAAAGAATTGAAAAAAGAAGTATCCATTATATGTGATAAAGATTGTTTACGAATAAACTGTATCGAACAAACCTGGATGACAAAGGAGCAATATATGCACTCCTCCAATAGGACGAAGTTGTTGCTCTACTTCCACAGCATGCTCAAGACAGAAGACATGCATTCGAGAAGAATCTTCGTCAGATCTTGGAGCAAATGACATGTCTGCATTCTTTATTGGTATAATGGCCTTGCTACACTCCACATTTTCAGCACCATGGACAACTGGAGAGCAATTTGAAGCACATGATACTCTTATTGGATCTCCAAGTGGACCATCCAAACCATTTGGTTTTGCAGAATCAAGCTTATCAGTTTCAAACTCGACAGAGCAGTCAGGGATGTGAGGATTTCTACCATTAAAGTTCTCTCTTCTAAATTCAGGTTCCACATCACAGCCAATGGTCTGCAAAGGAGCTTTACTGCAATCAAGTTTTGGCAATGATGGCCTCCCAGTGGCACCACCGTGAAAATCTTGTTGATATTTTATTTCTGATGAATACTTCTGTATGTTAGTTTCTTGATCATCATAGGCTGGAACATTTGGCTCAACCTGGTCTTCCTCAGAGTCGGACGAATTTCCGTAAGTAAGAGCTAATAAGTTAAGAGCAGAAGTATCTATTTTTGTCCCTCTATCTGAAATTGTTTCATTACTATGATCCATCGTTTGAATTTGGTCAACAGATTGAACAGGGACATCATACCAACTATCTCGACCACTCTTCCTCATCCATCCTGTATTTTTAAATAAAAATAACTAAATGCTCAAAACTAAAACTTGCAATAAGAGAAACCAGAGCCATTTACAGAATTTACTTAGTAAAAGGTTAACAAGAGATTTAAAAAAAAAACATCGATTAGCTAGGTTAACACTAAATATAGCAGTTTGGAAATGAATGGATCCATATTTAGATATGCATACAGAAACAACTTCATCTTGCAACGCAATAAGTGATTTATTTTGAAAGAAGATAAATGCCTAGACCACAGCCATTCAGTATAAGAATTATATTTCAACAGCAATTTTTATGTCCACACAAGAAAGAAAGTAATTGTCATAATATACAAAATTTAGACATTAAAATTCCGCTTATGTGGTAGATCATGTGTATGAGTGCTCTAACAAGAGACTCCGAGGCAATCTCCATATGTCAATGAAGTTATAACTATCATCCAATTACACACAATTGGTAAATACTCTCACTTGGCTCAAAGTAAAAAGCTTTCACATATACTGGCAAGAAAATTTTTTACTACCCAATCTTTTCCTTTTATTAATTCAGATCTCGTATGCTTTCCTTATGATTCTTCCTCCAAGAATTGCAAAATTGTTGGGTCCTCACCACGAAACAGAGGCAATTTCATTAACCTAAGAAATAAACAACACTATCCAGTCCCCTAAGTCTTCTACGCACAGATCAAATCTGCATTTCAGATTAGACTGTGAGAAGTAGTAAAATTAAAGACTGCAGGGAAAAGAAGGATCCTTACAACAGCCTCATAAAAGATGGATAATGATACTGACTCCAAAAGAGATGAGAGAAGCAGATGGTTCAACAGTGAACAGATGAAGAGGATGAGCAAACAGGACATAAAGACAAAGAGACTATAACAATATCACAATTTTTGACCAAGTCGTCTTAACCACTTTAACTGAGAACACAAAATACAGAGAAACTCTCAACCAATTAAAGCATGGAGAGCATCAACATCCCAAGGTCTCATTTAACTCCTTTACAACAAGGAATCGCCTCTCACCAAAATCAGTCTGCCTTATGGTAAAGTTACTACTTGATCTAAAATCTTAAGCTAGTAAGTAATGGCCCAAAAATAGTCTTGAAAACTGTAACATCTCATATCTAGAAAAGTTGCAGCTGTTATTTCCACATTAACAGGTATGGAAGCGTGCACCTGGAAGAGACAGGCTGGCTATTGCAAACATCATAAATATCATGATAATAAAGGAATCAAACCATAGAGATATTGCCAATTGAGCACAAAAAACAAATCCTTGATAGCCATGCCAATTGACAAGATATGAAAATTATTGACCACATATGGACATAGCAAATCTTCATACCACTATGTAAAATCACATAATGAAGCAGACCAAAAAAGAAGAACAGCAACATATCACTTACTCGGATGAGAATTCTGCCTAGAATTTACTGCATCCCCATCAGCTACATTGAGCCCAGCAGTAGTTACTCCAGAACCAATAATCCAATCATTAAAGAAGCTACAATCAGCAGACATGAGGTATCTAGCAGTTGGTTCTCTAGGTTGAACGACAGCAACACAGGAAAAGCTCAAAATCCCACATGTGACACATGAAAACAGTCTCTGATCTGACAACCGAACACCTTGACCAGCAGTACCTTCTCTTTCAATATCTGTGGGCAGTATCTGAGAAC
The DNA here is from genome assembly GCA_035590515.1 of Trichilia minutiflora. Classification (NCBI taxonomy): domain Eukaryota; kingdom Viridiplantae; phylum Streptophyta; class Magnoliopsida; order Sapindales; family Meliaceae; genus Trichilia; species Trichilia minutiflora. The sequence continues at coordinate 5,677,264 of JAVXUL010000016.1, read as the reverse complement.
TCCAAGTGCATATGTTATCAGTTCCAGTTAATACAGAATTCCTTTCGCACAAGGAAGTAAAATTTCCTCTCAAAGGACAGAAGCCTATCACAGGTTTGACTCCATTACTCCTTCCGACCACAGTATCACTAGAAATTAAATCTCCCGAGGATTTTATTGCTTCCCTGTAACTGCACACACCATGGGGCACTAAAGTGTGTGAAGAACTTTGCGGAAGAAGCACTATCGAAGATCCTTTTCCAAGAATATAAAGCAGTTCGTTATTCTGTGCTACATCCTGCACAAATCGTTCTTTAACCAATGTTTCTCCTTCATCTTTTTTCTTATCTTTCAGTCGAGAACTCCGCGGTTTAGAATTGATGACCACAGGACTACTGCAGTCGAGAAAACAAGAAAATTGAGATGGTTTGTAAATAACAATTAATTCAAACTTCTGAAGAAAAGAGGGCATTCTTCATAAAATTTTGACACATCAGAGAACTTTTGTTCAGCTACCTCTATCCTTTTAATATGTGAAGGGTATCTTCAGGCAGTAGTAAAGGAAACATATATAACAAAGTGTGGGTGACAACGAGATGGAAACAGAAAAATTAATTTCCAAAACATGTTCAATTCATTGCCAAATCACCTCTTATTGAATCTGAACAGAGCAGCTTAAGAAGTAGGAATACAGTTTAGCAGCCAATAGGCAAACTAGCAAATCAATAGAACTACTAAAATTCTAAGAGGAAAAGATACAAATCATTACAGCAAATACCTTGAATGCAATGCCATTGCAAGATCATAGAGTAACTGGAAATGAGAGACCATGGGTGGATAGTTGATTGAAGCTCTCCGAATAGCAGCATCTTTAGCAACACTTAACCATTCAGGCGTTGCAATATTAGCTGCCTCCCCACAATTAAATCCTAATGGAAAGTTTTCAATCAGATGAATAAGATATCTCCATTTGATAACAATAAAAACAAGTAGTTTAGCATAAAAGTAACGTCTAAAAATTTAAAGGTGTCTTACCGTGACTGAAGCCCATATGATAGGCTCTAGGGAAAGTGACAACAAACTCCCCGGCATTTTGTACTAACCTGATTGGAAGAAACAAAATGAGGTAAGAAACAAATAGATGCACTCATGCCTCAAATTAAGACATTAAGGCCTTGCTACAACCAACTTCATGAGATAATACTAATAATGGTTAAAAATCAGTTCTAAGATGTACTTGAGGATTATTACTTTGTTAATAAAAGAAAAGAGATCTCAAACAAATTCAAAGACGTAGTCAGAAATTTTCTCTTGAGATTTTAACTTTTGCATGATTAATTCCATTTCAACTAATCATTTCATCTTAAAGGAATTTAATCAAGGTGATTTTAAGCTAATGAGCATCCTATACTCTGAAGGTCATTATTAGCAGTTCATGCTTTCAATGCAGCCAAAGAAATTTTTTGAAAAGCCAAAAATAACACCGAGAAGTAGAAAAAGAGAGAGGGGGCCTCACCTGCAACATGGAACCCCGGCAGTAACAAATACTTCAGGTGACATCATTGTTGTTTTCTCAGCAAGTGTAGCAAAGGTAACTGATAGACACAATGAAAATAAAGTTAATTTGACCAACATGAATTGACAAATTGATAAACGTAAAATTATAGTATCATCTCCTTGATTATTGGTAACTAAGTTACTCTTCAAACAACACTTTCATAGCCACCAAAACAACATAAACATGAAGTATTCAAGGCATTCATCAATTGATCTGACTATCATAAAACTATCAACTGTTCTGGTATTCATAAACCTAATTGACAGATCCATCAATTATTGTCTAAACTCAATACATAAAACCTCAAATACAGTCCTAAGAGTCTCTAACCACTACCTATCCTTAGTCTCTAACAAACCTCAGTTCATGTTTTGAACTCTGCATACACAGAACTAGCATTGCATGTTATTCCCAAGTTAAACTGCCTATTCTTAGCACATTCAAAAATGTCCTAAATGCCGTCAGAAATTAGCTTAAACATTTCCTAAATAACCTAAACGAAAACAGGGGAGTCAGATACAAACTCACCCAGAGGGTTAATCTCTCCTCCATATCCATGAACTCTAACCACCTCCTCAAATGCATTAGCTGCATCCATTGGCACACCATACCACGTCTTACTAGCACCCATATGTAAGTAGTTCAAACTATGCAAGTCATGATCCTC
>JAVXUL010000016.1:5653622-5674960 GCA_035590515.1 Trichilia minutiflora | reverse complement strand
TTGCACTTGAAGTTTGGGCAGCCATTTTGTTATCATCGAAATGCTTCATAAGTTAACAGCTCGATACTGAGCTTACGCGCTAGATGATTCAGAGCTCTCTCGCTCTACGTTATCGAGCTTATGCGCTTAATGATTTCGAGCTCTCTTAGCTCGATGTCAAGCTTACGCGCTCAATGATTCAAAGCTTTCTCGCTCCATATTACTGATCTTATTAGCTTGATGTCAAATTTATGCGCTTGATGATTTTGGTCTCGTTCGTTCGATGACGTTAAAATCCCGTACAGAGCTCCGATCCCTGTGAGAGACCCATGTAAACTGTAATTTTCAGTAAAAATAAATTTTTACTAAAAATTGAGGGACTGATATTGGGGGTGATTTAAGACTTGCACAAGAGTGGTCCTTACCCATTTAATGATGGTCACCTTATGGCTCCTTAGAACTGCCACCCTACCACCCTAGTCTGTCAGATTATTATCTCTCCTATAAAATCACTATCCCCTTCTCCAAACAAGAACTACGTGTGGTTTAATCCCCCCACCGAAGAGAATAAGAAAAAAAAGAAGAAGAAGAGAGAGAAAGCCAAAAAAAGGAGAAGAATGAGAGAAAAGAAAAAAAGAGGGATACGTAGGCAGCTTGGAAGCAACCCAAGTCTAGTCACAAACACAATACTAAACGTAACTCCTCAACCATGGGTTATTCCTCGTTTGCTGTAAAAAATTCGCCAGAGATTTTCGTTATTGGGTGTATGAAAATCGTCGAATATTTTTTACCCAAAAAAAATCTAATTTTTTTTATGTAATTTGCAAGTTCTATTAACTAATCACTATCAAAACTTGACAGATTGATCCTTAAAATTACCAGCTGAAAATTTGATGCATCAACACACATAAATAAAAAATTTAGAAGAATAGAGAACTTTAAAAATATATTTAAAAAATAAAAACCGAATGGGATTTACTATGTCGTTGGTATAACCCTACCCCATCAAAATTTATTTTTTCCATTTATACAAGTAACAAAATTTGTATTCTCTAAAATTAACTGTAGGCAACAAGATTATCAAAATCATAATTTTATTTAAAATAAATTTTTATTTAAAAAATTAGAACGTCAAAACGAATCGTAAAAACAGAGTTTTTACTAATATATAAATAATAAAAATTTTAAGATATTTTTATAAATTAATAAAATTAAAGTGTTAAAATATAAATTTTACTGGTTTGTAAACATCGTATCGTTATCCTCTAAGGTGGTAACATCCTGATCGTTTACAAATCTCTCCGTCCAAAACTGAATACTAGCATGGATGCGTGATTACAGTAAGAAGGTACAGGATAAAAGTTGTGTACATAAATACAATAGATGGTTACTAAAGATGACGTGAGGTGCACAAAATCAAAGTTAATCTTATAATATAATAATTAATCAATCAAATTATTAAAATAAATAAATAAACAGGAAGAGTGGTAGTGAAAGTAGTAGTAGAGGTAAACGCCAGAGAAGATAAGAGACGTGGGTGGTTGTAGTTTTGTTTCTGGTCCTTTCTCGCTTTCCCTTCACTCCTACCATTTTTTATCTTTCTATCAAACCCATATTTTCTTCGGGTCTCATATTTTCTCTCTCCCCTGTCTCTTTTCTCTCTCTTTCTTTCCATTCTTAGCTATGGCTTTGTAATCATCAATCTTTCCCGTTCCTCATCTCACCGTAGCTACAAAATCAAGTTCAGTTCTTTCATCCAATAAAAATTTGTTCTTTTTTAATTTTGTAAATCAAAAAGAACAAAAAGGATAATAAGGACAAACAACGTGCTAGGTAATTTTTTTATTTTTATATTATAAAACGATAAAAACTTATTTTCTTCGATTTTAAGTGTAAAAACAATAATTTTAAATATTTTTAACGATTTTGACCCAATTTCAATTTTGATAAAATCAAAATTTTTCTTATTAAAATCACGATGTTATTTTGATAAATCAAATAATGATTTTATCGCAATTTTGATAACAATCATAAATGTTTAACAAATCTACCTTAAGAATTAAGAAGATTGTGTTCAAAATCCAATCTAAGCAATTCACAAATAAATTGGCCCAATGAAGGCCCAGGGCAACACAAATGTAGTCGTTGCTCTGAAATGATAATTTGACTAACAATTGACAGTTACATCCTACACTATCTCTAAACTTGACCCTATCCTCATCAAATTCAACAACAGGTTTCATTAGCAAGGTTAACATGCTACAGTACAGTACACTACCCTCTGCCCTTCTTTGTGGAATGTCCAGTCTTCCGCTTGTGACGACTGAAATCTGATACGAACCGGAATGTCTGTCCACAGCCTGGCTCAGCGCACACATAAGGACGGGCACCAGTGTGAACTCTTATGTGTTCAGTTCGTGCCCAAGCCCACTTAAATGTCCTCTTACAACCCTTCCAAGGACATTTAAGGGGACGGTCATCCAAATGAACTCGACGGTGTTGCACTAGGTATTTATGTGAGAAAAACTTTTTCCCACACCCCTTCACTGGACATATGTTTCTTTTATGCAGGACCAGCTCTTGTTTTGAGCCAAAACTCATCGTGCAACCCTCCAAGTCACACTGGTATCCGGCTTCCTCATCCTTGATTTTTGAATGGGTCAACCCAGCCGAAACCTTCACAGTTGAAGCATTTTTTACTTTCTTTTTGCTGCTTTCCCTTTTCTCCTTCGATTTGGCTACTACAGTTTTCACAGGCTTTGGGATCCGTCTCCTAAGACGTGTGCTAGGTCCGCCTTCTAGCTCCTCTTTGGCAAATGAATCAAACTTCTGCACCCTTTTAGCAGTACGCTGTTGAGTCACTTGTTTCATTTGCTGAGGTGTCTGTTGTTTTGTCAAACTACATTTACCTGGCTTCTTATGCCAAGGGGTCTCTTGTTTCATTTTCTGAAGCGTTTCCCTTTTCAGTTGTTTGCTTCTAAGAATCCTCCCATGTTTTTTGTACGAATCATCCTCTAGTGAGTCATAAGAGACTGGATCCACCCTCCCCGTAAACTTGGCTTTCTTGCTTCTAGGAATCCTCCTAAGACGCTGATGATTATCCTCAGCTGAATCATATGAAACAGCATCTTCCATCTCAATGCATTTGGGAAGCTTGTCTCTGATAATCCTCCGATGCTGCTGATGAGTATTATCCTCCAATGAATTGTCTGAAACAGCATCTTCTCTCTCAATCCATTTGGTTTGCTTCCTTTTTGGAACCCTCCGACTCAACTGACAAGAATTATCCTCCAGCGAATATTCTGAAACAGCATCTGCTCCCTCAATCCATTCAGCTCGCTTGCTTTTTGTGATTCTCCTATGGAACTGACGAGGTTTATCCTCTAGTGAATCATCTGAAACTGCATCTTCACTCTCAACACGTTTGGCTTGCTTGCTTTTTAGAATCCTTTTATGTTGCAAATGATAAGAATTATCCTCCAGTGAATCATCTGAAATTGCATCTTCTCTCTCAATATGTTTGGCTCGCTTGCTTTTTGGAATCCTTTTATGCTGCAACTGACAAGGATTATCCTCCAGTGAATCATCGGAAACTGCATCTTCTCTCTCAACACGTTTGGCTTGCTTGCTTTTAGGAATCTTTTTTGGTTGCAATTGATGAGAATTATCCTCCACTGAATCATCCAAATTTGCATCTTCTCTCTTGAACCATATGGTTTGCTTGCTTTTTGGAGTCCTTCTATATTGCAACAGACGAGAATTCTGCTCCACTGAATCATCTGAAATTGCATCTTCTCTATTAATGCACCTGGCTTCCTTGCTTCTAGGAATCCTTTTATGCTGCTTATGGGAACTATCTCCCTGTGAATTGTCTGAAACTTCATCATCTCGCTCAGCATATTTGGTTAGCTTGCTCCTTGGAATCTTCCTATACTGCTTAAGAGAACTATCATCAGGTACATCATCCAAATTTGCATCTTCTGTGGCAACACAATTGGCTTGCTTGTGCTTCGGAATCCGTCTATACTGTTTAAAAGAGTTGACAGGTATGAAATCATTTGAAACTCTTATTTCACTCTCAATACATTTGACTTGTTTCCTTCTAGAAGCACTCTTTTTCTGTTGATGGGAATTATCCTCTGCTGAATCATATGAATTTGCATATTCTCTTTCCATAAATTTGGCAGGTTTACTTCTTAGAATCCTCCACTGCTGCATACGAGTATCACCCTCCTCCAAATCTTCTGAACCTGCATCTTCTGTATCAACACACTTGACTATCTTAACTGGCACAGTCTCTGCAGGCATTTTCCTCTTCCTACTAAACTTTCTGGTCACCAAGGTAGATTCAATTTGGTTAGTAGTTTCTGGTTTTCTCTCAAAATTTTCTTCAGGTTTTGCCCGAGCACAGAAGCTTCTTTCTTGTTCTTGCTCCTCAGGATCCTTTTGCATTAGGAAGGAATGAACCTGATTTGACATCCAAACTTTCCCACACCACTTCCCTGCCACCGCTTTTCTCTGCCTGCTGGATCGTCTTCCATCATCAGATTTTGTGGGTGAGCTAGCTAGAGAACTACGACCAAATGCATTGTATATAACAAAATTGTATGGCATCTGCTTGCTATAAAGGGGAGAATGGCTGAGGTTGGCACTATAGAAGAGATTAATTCCCAACTTTACAGCCCAGTCTCCATTTCCAGGTATTGCATCCTCACTATCCAGAGCCAACTGTACCTTTTCCTCATCCTCTTTAGTGGCATTCCTGAATGACACATCATTCCAGTCAGAATCAATTCCCAATTCTTCGGCCATTGACTTTGCTTCAGCCAGTATCTTAGGGTAATCTGCAAGTATTTTCACAAATAATCATGAATTATTAGGGGGAACAGAATCTGCAACTGCTCTTAAGAGAAGAAGAGACTAATTCTGTGTACAACAGAAAATGTAAAAAGTTAAAAGGCCCACAATGGATTTCCTGCATATGAATAAAAGAGACTAAAAGGTTTCACTTTGGCAGAATTTTTTTCCAACCAGAAGAAACGTTTCAAGGAAGAGCATGGCTGGAGGTAGTGGTCAATAATTTTGGATGAAAATGTTAACACCAACTAAACATTAGAAGCAAATACTCATCCACATTATACTGCAGCTTTTCTCAAAGAATCATCTTCACTTCTGCATGATGCATCACTCTCTCACACACTCTTGAATTTTAAAGCAAACAAAAAGGAAGGAAAACTAAATATGGTATAGCAAATGATGCCAATTTTACCTTGGTTGGCACTATTTTGTATACATCCACAAACTTCGAATCAGTGACTTCTAATTTACAGTATATTTTTTGAAAGTATACTAATATGCAGTATATTAAACTCTCAATCATGCTATGAGGACTATAACCTCACAAACCGGTATAAACTGTCTTTAATCAGACTATGTCACTGAAATAAGTACATATTTTGCCTGGTATACAAGGAATATTCAGATACAGTAGTGACCAATCACAGCATCACAATGAAAGAATTGATATACCATATAAAAATTCCAATAATAACCATATTCATGCATAACTGTTCTTCATCCTTTCACCAATAAAAGAAAATAGGTGTTGCAAAAAATATATAAATAAATTGATAAAACAGAATGGAAAAAAGAAGTGGCTATTATATGTGATAAAGCTTGTTTAGGAATAAACTGTACAGAACAAACCTGGATGACAAAGGAGCAATATATGCACCCCTCCAATAGGACGAAGTTGTTGCTCTACTTCCACAGCATGCTCAAGACAGAAGACATGCATTTGAGAAGAATCTTCGTCAGATCTAGGAGTAAATGACATGTCTGCATTCTTTATTGGTACAATGGCCTTGTTAAACTCCACATTTTCAGCACTGTGGACAACTGAAGAGCAATTTGAAGCACTTGATACTGTCATTGGATCTCCAAGTGGACCATTCAAACCATTTGATTTTGCAGAATCAAGTTTATCAGTTTCAATCTTGACAGAGCCGTCAGAGATGTGATGATTTCTATCATTGAAGTTATCTCTTCTAAATTCAGGCTCCACATCACAATTAATGGTTTGGAAAGGTGCTTTACCGCAATCATGTTTTGGTAATGAAAGACTCCCAGCGGTAACACCATGAAAATCTTGTTGATATTTTATTTCTGATGAATATTTTGGCATGTTAGTTTCTTGATCATCATAGGCTGGAACATTTGGTTCAACCTGATCTTCCTCAGAGTCAGACGAATTTCCATAAGTCATAGCTAATAAGTTAAGAGCAGAAGTATCTAGTTTTGTCCCTCTGTCTGAAATCGTTTCATTACTATGATCCGTCATTTGAATTTGGTTAACAGATTGAACAGGGACATCATACAAACTATCTGGACCACTCTTCCCCATCCATCCTGTATTTTTAAACAAAACAAACTAAATGTTCAAAATTAAAACTTGCAATAAGAGAAACCATAGCTATTCATAGAATTTACTTAATAAAAGCTTTATATTAGAAAAAAAACAACAACGATTACCTAGTTAACACTAAATATAGCAGTTTGGATAATGAACGGATAAATCTTTAAATATGCATACAGAAACAACTTCATCTTGCAATGCAATAAGTGATTTATTTCAAAAGAAGATAAATGCCTCGACCATGGCCATTCAGTATAAGTATTATATTTCAATAGCAATTTTTATGTCCACACATTGTCATAATATGCAAAATTTAGACATTATAATTCCACTTACGTGATAGATCTTGTGCATGAGGGTTCTAAAAGGAGACATTCTGTGGCAATCTCCATATGCGCATGAAATTATAAGTATCATCTAATTATATACAATTGGTAAATACTCCCACTTTCTCGCTCAAACTAAAAAGCTTTCATATATACCAGGAAGAAAACTTTTTCCACAATTTTTATGGACTTAACCCAGTTTTTTCCTTTTCTTAATTCACATCTCGTATGCTTTTCTTACGTGTCTTCCTCCAAGAATTATAAAATTTCGGTGTTCCCCGCCATGAAATAGATGCAATTTCATTAGCCTAAAAAATAACCAACGCCACCAAGTCCCCTAAGTTTTCTACACACAGGATCAAAATTTGCATTTCAGATCAACAATACATTTCAGTAAGACAGTGGGAAGTAGTAAAACTAAATATAGCAAGGAAAAAAAGGATCCATACAAAAATCGCATAAAAGACATAGTGATACAGGCTGCAAAAGAGATGAGAGAAGCCGGTGGTTCAACGGTGAACAGATGGAGAGGATAAGCAAAAATGACAAGAAAACAAAGAGAATATAACAATATCACAACGATCAAGCCTTACTACTTTAACTTAGAGCATAAAATGCAGAGGAACACTCAACCAATCAAAGCATGGAGGGCATAAACATCCCAAGGTCTGATTTAACTACAATAAGGAATCACCTCTCACCAAAATTAGTTTGCCTTATGGTAAAGTTACCACTTGATGTAAAATCTTAAGCAAGTAATAGTATTGAAAACTGTAACATCTCATAATCTAGAAAAGTTGTAGCTGTTATTTCCACATGAACAGGTATGGATGCATGCACCTAGAACAGACAGACTTGCTATTGCAAACCTCATAAATATCATGATAATAAAGGAATCAAACTATACAGACATTGACAATTGAACACAAGGAACAAATCCTTGACGACCAAGCCAATTGAAAAGATACGAGAGCTGATTATTGACTACATATGGACACAGCAAATCATCACGTCAACCACTTTGTAAAATCACATAATGAAGCAAGCCAAAACAGAAGAATGGCAACGCATCACTTACTCGGATGAGAATTCTGCTTAGAAGTTACAGCATCCCCATCAGCAACATTGAGCCCAGCAGTAGTTACTCCAGAACTAACAATCCAATCATTAAAGAAGCTACAATCAGCAGACATGAGGTATCTAGCAGTTGGCTCTCTAGGTTGAATGACAGCAACACAAGAAAAGCTCAAAATTCCACACGTGACACATGAAAACAGTCTCTGCTCTGACAACTGATCACCTTGACCAGCAGCACCTTCTCTTTCAGTATCTGTGGGTAGTATCTGAGAACTCCAAACACATATGTTATCAGTTCCACTAAATAAGGAATTCCTTCCACACAAGGAAGTAAAGTTTCCTTTCACAGTACAGAAACCTTTCACAGGCTTGACTCCATTACTCTTGCCGGCCACAATATCATTAGAAACTAAATCTCCTGAGGATTTTATTGCTTCCCTGTAACTGCATACACTGTGAAGCATCCTGGGGTTTGCTTCTAAAGCGTGCAACGAACTTTGTGGAAGAAGCACTATCGAAGATCCTTTTCCAAGAATATAAAGCAGTTCGTTATTCTGTGCTACATCCTGCACAAAGCGTTCTTTAACCAATGTTTCTCCTTCATCTTTTTTCTTATCTTTTAGTCGAGAACTCCGCGGTTTAGAATTGATGGCCATAGGAATACTGCATTTGAGAGAACAAGAAAATTGAGATGGTCTGTAAATTTTTGTTCATTGACTTCTATCCTTTTAATATGTAAAGAATATCTTCCTGCAGTAATAAAGGAAATATATATAACAAAGTGTGGGCAACAACAAGAAGGAAACAGAAACATTTAATTTCCGAAACGTGTTCAATTCATTGCCAAATGTCCTCCAAGGAGCACAGCAAATATAACAGAATCTGAATCAGAACAGCTTAAGAAGTAGAAATGTGCTCTAGCAGCTGATAGGCAAACAGCAAGTAAATCAATAGAAGGACTAAAATTCTAAGAAGAAATGATACACATCATGACAGGAAATACCTTGAATGCAATGCTATTGCAAGATCATAGAGTAACTGGAAATGAGAAACCATGGGTGGAAAGTTGATTGAAGCTCTTCGGATAGCAGCATCTTTAGCAATGCTTAACCATTCAGGAGTTGCAATATTGGCTGCCTCCCCACAATTAAATCCTAAAGGAAAATTTTCAAACAGATGGATAAGCATATCTCCATTCAATAAGTATAAAAAAAAGTAGTTTAGCATAAAAATAACGTCTCAAAATTTAAAGGTGTCTTACCGTGACTGAAGCCCATATGATAAGCTCTTGGGAAAGTGACAACAAACTCCCCGGCATTTTGTACTAACCTGATTTGAAGAAACAAAACGAGGTAAGAGACCAACAGATGCATTCATGCCTTAAATTAAGACATTAGGGTCTTGCTACAGGAAACTTAATGAGATAACACTAATAATGGTTTCCTTTTAAAAAACAAAAATTTTAATTGGTTCAAAAATCAGTTCTGTGATGCATTGAAGATTTTTACTTTGTTAATAAAAGAAAAGAGGTCTCAAATGAATTCAAGGATGTAGTTAGAAATTTTCTACTCTCGTTGACTTTTGAATGAAAAAGAGGTTAACACCAGTATGGAACCACCTTCTTACTCAATCAAAAGTTTCCCTGGACAGTTGCATGTACACCTCCTAAGGTGTAACTCATTGTTATCATGGTGGAAAGTCATCTGTCGTTATCAGCCCTTGCATTCCAGCATGCCAGCTGAGATTTTAACTTTTGCATGATTACTTCCGTTTCAAATAGTTATTTCAATCTACCACAAATTGTGTTGAAATTTTGTCTTAAGAGAATTCAGTCAAGGTGATTTTAAGCCAATGAGCATCCTATACTCTGAGGGTCATTATTAGTAATTCATGCTTTCAATGCGACCAAAGAAATTTGTGAAAAGCCAAAAATAACACCGAGAAGCAGGAAAAGGGAGAGGGGACCTCACCTGCAACACGGAACGCCAGCAGTAACAAATACTTCAGGTGACATCATTGTTGTTTTCTCACCAAGTGTAGCAAAAGTAACTGATAGAAGATAATGAAAATAAAGTTAATTTGACCAGCACGAATTGACAAATCGATAAACATAAAATTATGGTATCATCTCCTTGATTATTAGTAACTAAGTTACTCCTTGAACAACACTTTCATAACCATCACAACAACATAAAGATGAAGTATTCATGGCATTCATCAACTGTTTTGACATTCATAAACCTAAATCACAGGTCCATCAATTATTCTTTAAACTCAAATCAATAAACATAAAATTATGGTATCATCAACTGGTATCATCTCCTTGATTATTAGTATCAAGTTACTCCTCAAACAACACTTTCGTAACCATCACAACAACATAAGATGAAGTATTCATGGCATTCATCAACTGTTCTGACATTCAAAATGTAAATCACATGTCCATTGACTATTCTTTAAACTAAACACATAAAACCTCAATTGTATTCCTGTGAGCCTCTAACCACTACCATTCTTAAGTCTCAAATGAACCCAACGTCATGTTTTGACTCTGTATACACAGAACTAGGATTACAAGTTATTCCAAAGTTAAACAGCCTATTCTTACCATATTCAAAAATGTCTTAAATGCTGTAGGAAAATAGCTTAAACATTTCCTAAATAACTTTAAAGAAAATAGGGGAGTCAGATTCAAACTCACCCAGAGGGTTAATCTCTCCTCCATATCCATGAACTCTAACCACCTCCTCAAATGCATTAGCGGCATCCATTGGCACACCATACCACGTCTTACTAGCACCCATATGTAAGTAGTTCAAACTATGCAAGTCATGATCCTCTGCATGCCAAGCAAACCAACTAAACATCATTGCTATATAAACCATAGGAGACGTCACTCCTGGAATCTCCTCCTTCATAAACCTCAACAACGACCCCTTTGCCCTCGACACTCCTCTCATATTCCACGCTGTCTCGCCTACCGTCACTCCTTCACCAACAGGCTCCCGGCTTTTTTTCACAGGCACGAACGCCGAACCCGGCATGTCGTTAGCATATTCAACCGAAAACGGTTTGTCCACCGTAGCTTTCCAGTACAAGCTTTCGATTTCCAAAGCTAAAAGCGGGCCCTTTTTGTTACTGCATTTTTTCAAGTGACTCTTCTCGAAACTCTTCGCTTTGGTTTCGAATTGTTGGAAAGTATAGTACTCACCGCTCTGCCAGACCGGTTTCTGAACCGGACGTGGTTTTCGCGGGCAGAACCCGATCTGTTGCTGACGCGTAGTGAATGTGGGACCAGAGCTTAAGCTTGAGCTTGAAGTAGCACCGGTTGCTGCAGCGCGCTCAGCAAGTGAGCGATTGAGGTTGGTGATAGCTGTTTTTTTATGGGCGGGTGGAACCGGCGGAATGATTTTGCAGATGCCATATTGAGAAGCTTCTTTTTCGATCTTGAAAATGTATGCAATTGGATCTTGAAACTCGGCCAAAGTCGGACGAAATTCTGGGGCAGTAGGTAGGGTTTTGAGCCATGACAGTATGTCTTGTTGTTGTATTACCTCTGCCATTGAAGAGGTTTACAAATTTTTTTGAAAACTTTTGTTGTGGTTAAATCATAGGTAAGTCTCCATGACGGAGACTAAGAAAGAGAGAGAGAAGCTGTTCAGATTCTCTGCTGCTTCATTTTCTTTTTCACCAGAAGAGAAATAGAGAAGGGACGATAATAGATTACTTTATTATATTATTTTTGTCTCCTGTTTTCCTTTTTTCTTTTAAAAAGAAAATATTATGCCTTTGATTGTTATTACAGAGGTGGAAATGGTGAAAACGGGGGCAGAGGAGGAAGGGGCAAATGTGCCTATAGTAGTAGAGTTGGCTGGGATTTCATTCAGAAAATGACAACGGGTTTTTCATTTTATTGCGGTTTTACCATTCGGGTTTTTGGGTTTTCGTTTCAGTAATTAGAAAATATTTTTTTTGGTGCTTTCCACCATTTCTGGATAATGAACATTGATTTTTGGTTTGTGAACTCTAGATATAAATTGAATCCTTTATTTGCAGTCATAAAATAAAAAGTCAGTCATATCCTTTCGATCTGCACTAGTTTTGCTTCTCGGTTAATTAGTTTCACATGTTATAGTTTAGTCCCTACTTTATTTTGTCTCCTATTTACCGCATGCTTTTTTATTACAATAGCCTCGATTTTTATTTTTTATAATATTTTTTTAAATAATTTAAAATATTTAAACTTTATTTTAATTAATAAAAAAATATTTATTAAATATATCATCATTTAAATATCTTATTTAAATTATAAATATATAATTAAAATTAAATCTAAAAAATATATTTAAATCACATATCTAAATTTAATTTATTATTATCAGACTATTTATTATAAATCATTATTCATATATTTTGTATATTTGCTCGTAAATATAATATTATTTAATTATGTTGCATAAAATAATATATCCTTTTATATTTATATACTAGAATTGCCTATCACTAACCATTTTAATTAAATATTTAGGTTAGGTAATAGGTATCCATCTTATTTTATCTCATACTTAAAAATATGAAGTTTAAGGATTAAATAAATAAAATTAAATAAATAAAATGAATAAGAAAGGAGTGAAATGAAATTCGAAAGTCTAGTTTGGGATCAATTTTATCCTTGTATAAAATATTTATATTTAGTGTTGGGATATGAATATAGTTCTAATTTATTGCATTGATGTGGCTGCTTTTAGTTTCTACTACGGTTTGAGCTGACTGTGGTCAAACCAAGTCTCCAACGAAAGAAAAGAGCCATTAAAACTACCGCAGGGTTTTTTGATATGGCCCAATCATAGAATGACAGTTCAGGGGCTGCGTATTTCATATGATACACGTGTGAAAGTATGGTTGGATGTTGATAGTTGTGGTAGGCCATACGATAAATAGTAAACATTAACGGAAGAGATATCATACATGTAGGACGAATACGTTTGCTCTCATCATCATAATAGGATCCAATCAATATGCATGGAAATTGTCAATACCCATCCCAATCCCGAAAGCCCAAAGGGTTTAATATAAAATAAACGAAAGAGTTCGTTAACTAGAAGATATTTTATTTTTTTTAAATAATATTTTTTTGTGATACGTAACATTCTTCTTGTACTAAAGTCAATATTCATCATTCATTATCATGAACTAGTAATAATTCAAATTCCTACCCTACCTAAGAGTTAATGCATCTCAATCTTTGAATGGTATTTCTTTTTTGGCTGTTTTGTGCTTTATCACTCATTGGATTTGTGGTTCTGTACCCACCCCTTATTAATTGTTAACAAGTAGGCAAATGCCATCCCATTTGATCAACTAGATCTTAGATTAAAACCCCCACGCCACGAGAATTCCGCGAGGCGTTGGAGACCTGCTCTTTAATTAAAGTGAATTTATGAAATTAACAATACAGTTGTTATAACTTTATAATTATAGGATAAAAGTTAAAATTTTGAATATTAATTAAATAATAAATTTTATTAAGAATTAATATTCTTAAATATTTTTTTTATAATTTTATTTTTAAATTTGAGTATAAATTATTTATAATAAGAATGTCTTAAATTAATAACTTTTATTATTATAATTTTATATTCTAGTCCATAATAATTGTGGTTTAAAGATTACTACATCATAGTAATTATTTCCTAAATTTTTTTTAGTGGAGTAATCCTCTAATTATTGTTTATAATTTTCCATTTTAGAATGTTATGAGTTATTCAAATTGTAAGTTTTATCTGAGTTTGCTTCCTCTCCTTTCTTTCTTGTATTACTTTATGTGTATGGGGTAAGGTATACCCTCCCAATCCTCGTTTTGATTTTCCTTAATTCTATTAAATTAAAAAATATTTTTTTTTTTTTGAAAACCCGAAAATTTCAACAGTCAGTCAACATCCTAGGATTTACTTGTCTCGGGATTTGTCATGAAAGACTCAGGCCCTCGACTATTCTAGGACAGTTTTACTCGGGGTTCAAATCTAAGTCAGAAAATACCCCGTGATACCCTACGACAGACAAGTATCCTACGATAGACGGTATCAAACGACTGGAAAAAATCGAAACCTGATTCCCTAAACGCTTCAATAGAGGTGCCCTAGGAGAGAATTGAATTTGAGACCTTGAGGTCCGAAGCCTAATTCTCACCACCAGACTACCCATAAAAGTTATCTATTTTATTTTTATTTATTGATATTTTTTATTTCGTTATAAAAATTAACCTTACTATTATATAGAGTACAAAATATAGAATCTAATTATATCAATAAAAATTAAATTAATTGAATTGAAACCTAACAGAAAATTGATTGACAGATATAAAAATTAATATTTTTTAAGTTATTAGGATTAAAATATGTTTTCAATAAAATCTTAAAAGTGTAAATATTTATTATTTAAAATAATATTATATTATATTATATTAATTATATTTTTATTTGAGTTCATTAGATTTGTATATTATTAAAAATTAAAATCTCCTTCATCTTCACGCAACGTTAAATTCATTGAAGTAATTGTGACAGTCCTTCCACGACGCCTGTCAAGTGTCAACATTCCTGTCCAACTTGCAAATAAATTTAGAATATTTTTTTTGTCCAAAATTTATAATTTTAGTGTACAATTAAGTTATAATTATTATGAAATTACATTTATAATATTCTATACCACATAATTATTTCAGCGCATTAAATTAAGAATATATTTAAATTAAATTTGGATGTAAACCAACATAGCATGTTGTCGCCGCCGTACCAATTTGATTTGTTGCAAATTGCATCTCTAATCCCACCGCTCATAAAGCTGGTAGGGACTAGGGATAGAAGATGATTCCAGCATTGTTTCTGCATTTAATGTTACTTAATATGCTTGTAATTGATTTTCGGTGATAATGGCATTCAAGAATTCAAAAACGAAAAATGAAAAATATTCCCTGCACCGGTAGTTTATATGCATTATTCATGCAATAAACTCATGAAATTTTTAAGGAATGTTTCTATTGATGATTAAGGATCAGACGCCATTTAAAGTTGAGGATAACTACAATGTCACCGTCAATCATGGGAGAATTGTAATGCATCACCATTATCAATTGAGGATAAATTATTTTATTATAATTTTTTTAGGATTTAATACAACGATAAGCATTTAAATTTTTAAAAAAAATTTCAAATTCAAACCTTATAAATATTATCATGTTAAAGCGTTGAGGGAATCAAACTATAGATTTTATCTGAACCAATTTTCTAAATATAATAATAGATAAATTCGATTAGTGTCTATCTCTAATTTAATAGATTAAAATTTCTCACACACATATATAATTAATTATTTAATACTCATATAAATTATAAATAGGATGTTGGATATGATACCAACATCTTCATTGATTGATAGAGGTCCGGCGCTAGTAAAAGGAATAATCGATGATAACAATTTTCTCGTTTTATATGTATATAATTTTTTTTATTGTATTTCTTCTTAAATTTTCAAATATAATCATAAATTAAAATTATATAACTCTTAAAAATGATTTGATTATAAAGATTTGTAAATGCTAATTATTTAGTATTTATCTTAAATTCGAGCGTTTAAAATTTTTTTTATTAAAATATCTAAAAAATTAGATCATAAATTTTATTTAAACTATTTTTTTACGCTATAACTGCTTAACATTTGTCTAAAGTTTAATAGATTAAAATTTTTTATATATTAAAAAAAATTATATATATTAAACAGTTTATTTTGGTGGGTATCTTTCAAAATTATTATCATCCCCTATGTGGCTATGTCCCATACCTTTATTCCTTTCAAGCCAATATTACACTGAGTTCATAAATATTTATTATTATTTATAATAGTTATATAGATTTTCTTGGTTAAAAAAAGGGTCCACAGCACAGTGGTAGAGTATTTGACTTGACTACAATATACTAACTCAAGGCTCCTTCTTCACCTGCTCTATTCTTTCATCTACTCACAATGAAGGTAAAACTTTTACCTAGGTCTAGATCGATAATGAGTTCTCTTTGATCAAATTTGGATATGTTTTTACAAGAGATTTATTGTAATATCAGTAGGAAGAATTAACTTGAGCAATAAAGCATTGTTGAGGTATTGCTTGAGAGTTCTAATATTTATACTTCACTTTGATTTAAGGAAAATTTGTTTTTAATATTTTTGTTAAAAATCTTAAGTTGAAATAGATTAAAATTAATAGTAATTACCATACTAAAAAGGATTAGATTTTTTTGACTTAAATTTTTTAATTTAAGTTTAAATGGATAAATTTTTATCCATTGATTCTTGTATTTCAATGATGAATCAATATAATTGTTGAATTATCAAGATTAAATATAATTTTTAAAATTTTAAATATTAATAATTAAAGTACATGAATATGATAATCAAAATTTTATATTTAAAATTAAGTAAAGGTTTTAAGTTAAGAGAATTCTTCCCCACTAAAATCTACTAATTAACTCATTATTCATATTAATTTAACAAAAAATTTTATACCGTATAAACCCTTATCCATTTTTTTATACACCCTAACTATTTTTTAACGAAGTTGAAATACATTAAAATTGATCATAATTGAAAATTAATAAAACACGAATTTACTGAAATACTCTTCATGGTAATAGTCATTGGATGGAAACATGGATGGATGAAGTTAGTGTAGTAGAGAAGGGCTCTGTAAATTTCTAACTATCTATAAATACTTTCTCACTATCTATTAATTTTAAGAACTTTAACAGAAGTTTGTGAAAGTACTCTATGATAATTAATTAATATGACGGTTTTTGTATTCGTGTCTCTTTGATTAAGTATTTAGAAATTGATATATGATTAAATATCCCTTGGAGTAGGGTGCCTCATCCCGATACTATAGTAATAATTGAGAGCATGAGTTTTCTCGTATTTAAAAAAAAAAATTAATATGACTATGATCAAGGCATACCTCTATGTTAATGCTCTCCCTAATGTGATAGGATAATTAGTTACTTTAAGATTATAAATTTTATTAAATAATTAATAAAAAATATTAATATTATTTAAAATAATTATTTAAGATTTTTAGTACTAAACTTATAAGAAGGGGTTCAAACTTTAAAAAGAATGACAAGGGCGGACCAAAATTTTATAGTAGATTAGGCTAAAAAATAAATATGTTATCTATAATTTTATAAATTATTATAGTAAAATAAATTTTCATAAATTATATATTATTTAATTTTAAGAAATTATATAATTTTGATATTGATTACTTTGTACATTTTTTAAATATTTGTTAAATAAATGTGTTTGTCACATATAAAAAAATATAAAATTTTAGATAAAAAATATCTTATAGCTATAATAAAAATAAATGAAAAAAAATTGACAAAATTCTGTTGTCTATTTATAAAATTGCATAATTTCCAAATGCAATCTGTATCAACTAACATATGCTAACCACAAAATGATAATATAATATATATATATATATATATATATGTGTTTGTGTGTGTGTGAAATAATTATGTAAGTAGGAAATTAACAAAAAAAAAAAGAGGAATTATAAAATCTTCTTAAAATTATATATAAATAATAAAAATTTTATAATTTTAAATATTAATAATAGCATAATACTTAGATCAGATAACAATTTATACTTTTTTATAAAATATTACTTATAAATAATAAAATTTTGATAAAATTTTAAAATAAAAAGTTTATAAGATAACATGAGTGACGATAATTAGCCATGAAATATATTAATATAATATTTACAGTGAAGTCCTTAAAATTTAATAAAATAATAAGTAAATATATATTTTGATTATTTTTTAAAAGATGTCCTATATTTAAATGCAAATAATATTTAAAATTAGGATCTACATATAATATGTTACACCATGTTTTATGAAATAGGGATTTTATGTTGGTATAAGGACGTTTAGAATGAAAAATTCAAGTCCCACACGAAAAAGAAAAAGATATTCTAAATGATTTATAAGTAACACTTAAATAAAAAAATTTAGTTGATCAATAAGATAAGTGAGTCTTATTAGAGTTTTTTAATCTACTAATACATATACTCATATATATATATATAATTAATTATTTTTCAAAAAAATTATAATTTTATAGATTTAAATCAAATGTTATAAGTTTTTAAAAATGTTATAACTTTATCAAAAGTTATATATTTTTTTGATTAATTTGCTTATATAAAAGAAATAAAATGTATCATTATAAACAGTAGTGTTAAAATTGCGATTTTGACATACAAAACGTTTTTAACTTTATCAAAAACGAAATTGGTCAAAAAAAACATTGTAAACGCTGTTTTTAAATCTAAAATCGTAAAAAATGCATTTATGCGATTTTATATTATAAACATTAAAAATCTCAAATCGTTGCTTCAATCCCTCAAATCGTTCACGAGCAGTTGAGCACGAAGGCTTCCCCAGTTCTTCCAGTCTCTCCCTTTGATTTCCACTTCACTCACTCCAGCTAGATCTCTCATAAGGTGAATCTCTGTGGCCCGTTTTCTTCTCTTCCAAATATTTTTTTATTTTTATTTTATTTTATTTTGTTAGATTTAATTTGGAATGTGAATTCGTTTTGATTTTCTGGATATATTTTGATATTTCGAGTGTATGAACTGTTGCTTTATTTGATTACATAGTCTATACGAATCTTTTGAGGATTTTGCGTTGTTGTTTTGGGTGAGCAATATGAGTTTGCCTTGCATGCATTGTTCTTCGAGGTTGAGCATTGATTATTTTGTTTATGACTGTTTCTTTTGATCGGATGCGTTATCGAAACAATAGTCTGTAGCCTATGTGCATTGGAAAATACTGCTTCTTTTGCTAACTTTTTTGCCTGTGTCCAAAAATAATTGAGTTGCTAAATGATGATTGTTACCATTTATTTCTTTATAATTGGTTGCTGATTAGCTAAAGCCGTTGAGAGTGCCTTTCCAACTTAAGCTTGGGTACTCCCTTGCCCGTGCACTTGGTAGATGGCAGTCCTAAACTTGAACCTTTTTAGCAGAAAATGCCTCTTGCTCTGTGTGAGGGAAATTGAGCAAATAAATATGGTTGTTATTTTGTGTGCCTGACCACATTTGTCTTAAAAATTTCCTTTTAATATAGTCTTGCTTTCCACAATCTGCTTCACTGGTTATACTTTTCAGGTTGTCATATTATGTTTATTCTTATGGTAGCTGTATTGTTGTTTAAGTTATCTCCTGTGGTATAAGAGAAAGCACTTTATACAAAAACTATTGATTTAACAATTTTAAGATGAGCCAGGTAGTGGCAGATTTCTCATATGGCTTGCGAGAAGAAACCCTGGTTCAGCAAATTATTTGGGACTAGAAATCCGGCAGAAAGTATGGGAACGAACTCCTTGGTTTCTTCACTCGAGAATTCTTCTGATTGAATTAATGTATATATATTTACTTGGTCCACTTCTTCTCTCTGAACTTCAAAGAAAGGATATTTTTATCTTATGTTGTAATACTATTTATCTGATACTAGGGTTGAAATCGGACCGGGTTCCCATTTTTTTTGGTTGAACCAGTACCCGGTCCGATTAAAATCGGACCTGGACTTTTTAGTCCAGATCCGATCCGGTTAAAATCAAAAACCGATTTTTCGATCTCTGGTTCAAACCGAACCGGTACCTGGTTTAAATCGGATACTGATTTTTATAAATAAAAATTATAATTTAAAATAAAAATTTTATTATTCTTACAATTTAGTCCCTGTTTTTTTTTTTTAAATTTTAAAAAGATTACATTTTAGTCCAAAAATGGACTCTTATAAAATTTCAAAAGCACCCCCAATTACTTACAACTTCAAATAAAACAAATGGATCGACACTGTTTATACAAATCGAAAAGAATATTAGCATCAAACCAAGTATAAATACCATACTGATATATTTACAGATCTTTTACTCCTCCATCTATCATCCAAAAATCTTGAACATTGGCTTAGGCTCATGGAATTCCAGTTACTCTGGAGATAATCTCCTTGACACCCACAAACCAACTAATACTCATTTTCTGCAAAAACATATCCATTCTTTAGAAAAAATCTCACCAACTCAAGCACATTTCAATTAACTCAACCGTCTTAAGATGATATGTCAAACACAAAATAGACTTGTCCTATATTTTCCAATCATCATAACATTTCTCCTGTCAAGATAAAAACATATTGGAGTACAGGTAAGATATTCAAGGAAAACAATTATTAAGCAAAGAAAAGGTACATCATTTTAACCAGCTAACCACATATTCATGTTTGCTCTTCTTCTTCAAGATACATTTCAAATGTCACACAAAAAATTCAATAGGTAGCAGAAAAATGACCAAAGGCATCTTGTGCATTCTTTCCTAATATGACCTTTGCTATGATTATCAGTGTGCAATCTTTAAAGGATAGGCTAAAGAAGGCACTCGGCCAATGAATTTCTGATCACTATTTATTTAGGCAATTATAACTTTTTCGAGTTTAATGGCAAAGTGTATTAAATATTCAAGAAAGAAATGGAACTACACAAGAGATGTTGAAGATTAACATTTTACCTATTAGCTCTGAACAATAATAATATACAACACCCACTTTGATTAAATTATATTAATTCAAGCAAGACTAAAAACACTTTAGCGAGATTACATTTTTACTACATGGATGCAATAAATAATAAAAAGGGAAATTGCAAAGAATCAACTGATAATTGCAATTATTTTAGGCGTCCAGATTAGACAATAAAAATATATTGCAAGAGCTGATTAGTGATGGCACAATAAGTATGGACATATAAAGAGAGAGAATAGACATCTATGTTGCATTCCATCTGACTTGAGGAATCTTGCTTAAAGCAACTACTAGCACCTAAATCAAAAGCACCATGCATAAACAAAATTTGAATCAGACAAGCATATATGAACATCAAGCTGGCAGATAGATTGTTCACTGGATCATAATAAACTTTGTAGCAACATTAGTGCTGGCATGGTGCAGAACTTTGACAGAGAGTTTAGGTAGCTATTCATTCTGAAAGACATCCTTGTTGGACACAAAGCCACAAACTATACAGGCAATAGCAAATAGTTAGCCAGATAATCAATAGAGCACCTAACAATTACAACCACAGTAAGACAAGAACTAGCAGTAAACTTTTAAAATTAAAGGGACCAATCATTCATTTAAACTAACAGAAAAAAAAAAGGAACCAAAGCTTCTACTTAATAGCAAATGGACGTTTTTTCAGTAACAAGGAATTCGTAATCGAAACCAATTAACCAAGCAACATGACTACTAAAGAATCCATGGCAACTATCATTGAAAAATTATAACGAATACAAATAAGTTTTAGCACTAGACATGTAAAGGAGACATCACAAAAATGCTAACCGTCAGAAATTGTTCTAACGTTGATAAAAAAAAAGCAGGAAACCCCAGCTTAAACCGTCCCACAAGAAAACAGCTTACTGA
>JAVXUL010000016.1:5625476-5645658 GCA_035590515.1 Trichilia minutiflora | reverse complement strand
TTGTAATATTTATATTTAAATTTTACTAGCAAATATTTTTAAAACACTTTAATCAGTTATAATTTTTAACATATTAAAATCATTATTTATTACAATATTAAATAATAAAAATTATTATAAATAATAAATATAAAAACTTTAACAACTGCTTTAACAAAATCTTTATATTTTAGTGAACACTCTCCTTTTTTCTTTGAAGTAAAAAAATTAAAAATATGCAATGCAAATTACCGCGTGCGCACATAGCATAAGTTGAACACCATTTCACAGTTGTGTTGCAATCTGTCAATGTTCCATTTTGTCGGTTGCATGGTCAGAGTTACAGTTTTTAGCAAATAACAATGCGACTTTGAAGTTGGAGGGAGTCAAGCTCCAATCCAATCTATCCAATTTGACCTGAGATCAGACAAATCTTATATGTTTGATTTTCCACTGAGATGAAAAGTAATCGCAAGTCAAACTGGATGAGGCTGATACAAGAATGACCATTTAACAGAGACCTAATGTGTTTCTATTAATACATTGAGTTGCCATTCCAAATACACATCAACTTTCACTGCACTTGGAAATTGATCTCTGATCAGATTCTGGACTGGTTTCTGATAGTTCGAGGAAAACGGGGCAATGGTCACTCCCATAGAAACCTGCAAACAATTCACAAATCTCGAGTATAGATTGAAGCATTAACAAAGAAATAAACAGTGATGAGATTTAGATTGACTTAGCATGGATTGGTTTTTCTATTAAATGTAACCCCATAATTTTTTAAAGAATAATTTCATCATTATCATTGCCTTGGCAATTTGACAAAGAGATCTTGATCTCCCCTACAGACCCCATCCCCAAGAAACAAAAAATCTACTTCTTGTATATTGTGCACGGCAGGGAAACGCTTAATGGAATCATGTAGTACCATGGTGTCCAAGAGCAGGCTCTTCAGATTTCTATTTTGATTCCAGTTCGCTGATTGGGCAGTTGGAATTATAGCTTTAATCATACATTTAAATACTAGTTTCTAGTATTTTTATGGGGCAATGTGAAAAGCTATAAGAAGGGAAACGAATTATACCTTCTAACTCAATTCCTCGGCCCTGCATTTCACAAGCAACTATCCGGTCTTTGAGTTGTTCTGAAACGATGAAATAGTCTATTCTCATCCTTTTCCCTCGGTACCTGAAAGAAAACCACTTTTCAGAAATTCGCAACCTATATAATTGATTCGTTCCCTACAACAAAAATGTAATTATGTTGTACACTTTGATTATCCAAAACTTGTGGCAGGTCACTCATCCAAATCCAAGAGTTGATTTCAACTTCCCACTTACTTTCCAATTGGATGTCCAGACCATGAGAAGCCACAATCCATGTCCTTTTCTTTGTGTAAGAATCTATACGCATCTATTAGCTTACCCCTGAAGCATAATTCAACAAATTCTTTAAGTTATTTTAGATTAGTTTTTAACAGGGAAATAGGTACATGAAAAATTTATAACTTGTAGAATTGTATGAATCCATGACCACTGCAGATATTTTTCATGAGATAAAAGTTCAGGAAGACATTATAATAACTGTATGTCCCTCTCTCTATCTGACTGAGCTGTATCTCATGGCAAAAGCAAAAAAAAGTTCAGGTCATGGTTTCAAAACCCTGATTGCTAATCATACAGGCAAAGGCTTTCTCAAAAAATAAAATACTCTTTCAATATGGCACCAAATCGCTTCCTCTCAGCAACAGTAAATCCAGGCTGCCCCCAATCCTGCATCATCAAGAAATACATAGAAAAAAATATATTGTTAACATATACAGAGGGATGCTAAATAATCACATTTTGAAGTCTCGAGAATATTCAACATCACAGGTGTTACAACTTAATAATGGACCGACATTTTTTCTTTGTGGGGCCAGGACGACAGATATTGTACAGTAAACCCATTTTCATTCTTAAAATCAATCCCGTACCATCAATCTTGAGCTAGCTCCAGTAGACATTGATGGTATTACTGAAGATGATATATTAATGCCTTAAAATGCATTGCAACGTATAACAGAGCAAGTCTTTCAAGTGAACAGCTCCATTCTGCATTCATAAATGAATTGCACAAGCATCCAAAAGGAAAGGATCTCACTAGTCAGCAGTTCTTTTTTTATTATTTCTTTTATATGTGTTTCTGTAAGGAAATTCAGCATCCCAGTTGTCTGCATTCCATAATGGACCATGGTTACAACCCAACTGCTGTGTAACTTGTAAGTGAATTCTTTCCAGTGAACAGCCCAAATATGCATTCGTAGATGAAATACACGGAGATAAAAACAAAAGAAGCCTACTCATTTCAGCAGATCCTCTACTCAATTATGTTTCTTATGTTTCTGGTTATTTGGTTTCAAGCAGAAAGCTTAGAAATTTATTGCAAATTGCTATGTACTGAACTGATGTGAAGTAGAACTAAAACCATGGTTATGTAAGATAACCTTCAGTAACAAGACTATCACCTCTTTGCTAGGAGGAACGTAACCATTTTGCTTTGCAGCACTGAAAAAATCAGGATGACTCACATCAATCTCTTCATGGCTGCATATAAATAAAGAAACAAGTTTAAGTTCTCTATCATTAATACTGATGCACTCAAAGAAAAGATTACATAGTACCTATCTTACTGTACAAATATATATTTGTACAGTGGGAATACCAGTCTAAAAAGAATTAAGATAGTCAAAATAAAGACTGTTTTGCTTCTTGTTAGACAAAACTTTCTTTATTTATAGCAGAGTTAAGCAGTTTGAGTGACACCAACTTTTATAGAATGGGGACCATCTACTAAAAATATTGGGCGTTGCCTTAAACTATTTTCCTTGAGCTCACACAGCATATGGATGTGCATATATGTTTATAGGATATTGGTAGTAGCCCTGGAAATCAAACCTGCATTTGAATAGCTTGAACTTTTACAATTATCCAGAGCAGAGCAACCAACAAAAACAATAAGAAAATAAAAATTTTAAAAAAACACACTTTATTCACCCCCAAACCCTATCCAGTTTTGAATGGAGGAAACACACAAAAAAAATAATAAATAAAAATAAGAAACAAGAATTCTCACCTTACATTAAGGTCACCACACCATACAAGAGGTTTCTCTGAACTTTGTGCAACAAACTCATGAATCCTCTTATCCCATTTTCTTCTTCGTTGAAATGAGTTTTCCTCCTCTTTCCAACCATTGTTTGGCGCATATGTATTCAATAAACAGAAAGTCTCAAATTCAGCTAAAATAACCCGGCCATCCTGTTCGTGCTTTGAGGCTGACAACAAGCGAATAAGTTAACTATTACTGCTTGAGCAATAAAGAAAAAAAAAAATTCATTTATATGTGTTTTTAGCCCTCCTCCATCACTATGTACCACCTCGATTCATACTCAAATTATAATCTCAGGAACATATCACATTTTTGACTATGAACACAAAATCAAGTCAAGTTAGTGTAGCATATTGTAAGTCCTCCTGTTGACGGTTATGGCACACAACTTCTTTTAATGATGACAAAGTGGATTAATGGATTATTTGAAAAGGACAACAAAATGGGTCACAAAGGATTGAAAAAGAATATACTCGCAACCTCAAGCTACCAATTGAATTCTGTATTCGTTATGCATTGTAGTGCGTATATTTTTAAGTATTTGTTTATGACTTTTGCACAATAATAAGCCCAAGGAAGACATCTTTGCCAGGTCAAAATGTTTGTGGACTCAAACATCACACTTACAAAATTTAGAATATTTTGACTTAAGTGACATACTTTACAATCCAAATCATACATTTATCAAACTCACAAAACTGTATTCATAAATGCTGTTTTTCTAATACTACCAGCTCCTTCTTATATAAAGTGCAAGTTTTTGCTTAAAATATTTGTAGTGTTGATCTTTTTATAAAATTGTAAAAACCTGAGTAATACTTAAACTATAACATAATGTTTTTATTTAAGAGAGTTCATTCAGACGAAACAACCGATTCATTTGAACAAATCAGGTTAAGGACATTCAATCACACGAATCAACTCTTTGATTGCACGAATCTCTCAATTCGTTCAAACGAATTGATGTCCATTTTAAGTCAACGAGTCTTGATAAATTCGGTTAAACGAACTCATCGATTCGTTCAAATGAATTGATGCCAAGGCATTCAGCTACAAGAATTAAACTTTTTGATCGCACGAATCGACCTATTTAGTCGAACGAATCCCTCGATTCGTTCTAATGAATTAATACCATTTTCAAGTCAAAAAACCTTCTTAAATTTGGTCGAACAAATCTTTCGATTCATTCGAACGAATCTCTGAAAATTTAAATTTGAATGAGCATATTTTTTCTCTAACAGCTATATCTTTTAAACTTCGTATAAATACATCACTTAAATCATTTTGTTCAGTTTTTGCACATATTGTATCATTATTATATCAATCTTAAGAGTCTAAAAACTTCCTTGAACTTATCATTTCCAAATTTAACAAGTCAAAACTTTAGTTCTTCACTTGTAATACCTTCTTTATAAGAGATTCAAAAGAGTTTTCCATTTTGCTCTGAAATTAATCTATTCATCTTGTAATAGAGTGAAATAAAAGGGCCTTTCACTAGAGTTAAGTTATTTAAGCATCTTTGAGAGTTACTTGTAAAAATTTGTTGGTAAACCTGCAAAATCTCCATTTGTACAAGTTAAGTCTAGGATTTGCAGCTTATTATAGTAGAACTTTTAAGGGAAGTGTGAAGGAAGTGAATGTAGGCTTGGTTTAGCCGAACCACAATAAAATTGTAAGCCTTTTCACTCTCTCTTTTCCTCACTTATTTTTATTATTAGAAGTAATAGTTAAAGATTTGAAAAAGTGTGAGAACTAGAAACTTCAATTTAATTTTGTTAATTTCAAAAATACCCAATTCACCCATCTCTTGGGTTGCAAAACTAGTATCTCACTCCCACACAAGGAGGAAAGAAGAAACTGCACTCCAATTAAAGATAAAAATTTTGGAATAAGAAAAGCAGTAAGCTTCAAGTTACAACTACAAACATGTATCTCTGTTTTTGTTAGAATTTTTCATCAGATGAATATAACCAAGTGGCAGATTGTAAATTAACGATACCTGTGTTATCAAGAGAAAAAGAGACCTCTTTTGGTTGAAGTTACCTGTTTTATCAAGAGAAAAAGAGACCTTTTTTGGTTGAAAACACTTCTTCACTAACAGTGCTGTGCCTGCATACTTTGAATCTGCAAGAGACCACCAAATCTGATAATTTCCAAAAGGTGGACTTGAAAGAGCACGTATCAATATCTGCATGAAAGAGAAAGGGTTATCATACACTAAAAGTATTAGAAGTGTAGGCCTTGAGCACATCATATGAATTATAAGAGATGAAATTCTTTGTCACACGATGACAGAACTATCCTTCATCATAGATAGCATAATTTTAAATCATTACCTGCTTTTCCTCACGGGAAGGTTTTGTATCGTCTTTCAACTCTCCTGGGCTTTTCCGAGCATCCTTTGGACCAGCAGCAGGCATCCTTACTTCCTACCATTAACATACAGTTAGATAGGTTGTTGCCCACACCCTTACAAAAGTGATTGTTCCAAGATCAGCATGCGACCAAGTGAATATAGTCAGAAAATAACATGCATTATAATTTATATAGGATTAAGATGATACACAAACCCTTCCCACAATTCTACTCCTTCTAGGGCAACACATATCAGAATTTAGTTCATAAAGATTATAGAGGTACATTACCAGCATTTCATCTTGGGCTGTGTAAATTAATTAACTGACAGTTTATGAAATATATATATATATATATATATATATCGAAAAGATTAGCTACAGATAGCCTATTATATTCCAAATTTCGAAACAGCCGAGCTCCCAACTCAAACCCGCACTAATTACTTAAATTCAGAAGAGAATAAAACAATTTAACACAATCAAAACGTTTAGAATCTCAGTACCCAAACAACTTCGCATTTAGCAACCAAATATACAGAAAATTACAAGCTACATTCAACAGAAAACAATCAAAAACATTTCAAATAGCACAAATACAACCACACAAATTGATCAAACATCAAACACTTGACTAGGATTAAACAATCATGCACATTAATCAAATATCAAATTTCCGTAACACGAAATACAAAACAAATGGTCAGGATCATATAGAATAATGCATAGAGAGGAGACAAAGAGACCTGTATGGCAATAACATCAGGGTCAAAACTGGTGACGAACTTGGAGAACTCGAGCCAGTTGTTTTTGACGCGAAGAATCAAACTATTGGCATTCCACGTTACGAACTTGAGTGGGTCTTTCTTGCTATTTTCTTCTTTCGAAGTTTCAGTGTTCTCTCCATCTTTCATTTTCTTGGCTGAGCCATTCTTCTCTATCGGCTTAAAAAACCGCTTCATGGTTTTGCTTTGGAGGCAGTATGTCAGTCAGTCTCTGCTGTTGGCTGCTTCGCTTATCTGCTCTGCTCCGATTAACCATCACTCCACTTCTCACCGTATACATGTACTTTAGGGATTTGTACGGAGATGACCACTTTTTAAATCGTTTATCAAAATAACTTTAAAAATCTTAATAAAAAAATCATTTAACAACCATTATGACGATTTTATTATTTATATTTAAAATTTTAAAAATTCCAGCCAGCCAACGTAATTTCAAAATTCAAATGATCACGTAATGAAAGTACATCTCAAAATATATTTTTAGAAAATAATAGAATTAATTTTAGACTATTCTGATTATATATTGAACAAACAAAATACTTATAATATAATGAATTTTATTTTAAATATTATAAATTTGAGTTTTTAAAATTAAAAAATTTATAGATTATAGATTCAATTAATGATATTGTAATTAAATTTTTATGTTTTGGACTGAAAACTCATTGCTAGCAAATACAGAATGACGAAAATTATTTAACCTGAAAATATTATTTATTTTTTGTATTCAAAAGTTTTGCGCAGCACTATATTCGAAAGTATGTTATTTTAATAATAATTCAAAAATATAATTTCTTAGATGTTTAAAAGTTAGTTGTATATCATGTTCAAAAGTTAGGTTTATAACATATTTAAAAGTGTAGTATCCTGTTGTGTTCGAAAGTGTTAGATTAGAATGTATTCGAAAGTGAAGGATTATAACTTGCTCGAAATTGTATTCGGAGAAAATGTTCGAAAGTATAGGAACATAACTTGTTCAAAAGTGTATGTGTACAATATGTTCGAAAGTATAGGATTATAGCGTGTTCGATAGTGTATGTGCAAAATGTGTTCGAAAGTGTATATAAAACTTGTTCGAAAGTACTATGTAGAACGTGTTCGAAAATGTGTTTTATTGGAAAGTGACCTTTTAGTTGATTCTATGAAAGTTTTAAAACATAGAGTAGGGGTATATTGTGAAACTAAGTTCTAAGCGTAGAATATACTATGAACAGAAGCATCCTTTAAAATGTATTAAGATGGTGTAGTTTTCAAAATATGTATAGTATTGAACACGTATTTGAAAGTGAGAGTTGTAATATATGTTCGGACGTTTAATGCTTTGTTTGATACTATATATATGGTTAATCGATACCCTTTACTCTTACAATATAGTGGTTCATGGGCAACAAGCCCAAATGGTGTAGAGTCTTACGTGGGACGCTCTATAAGATGCGTGTGTGTGGACACTGCAACAATATTATAACAGTTTATTCAGATGTTACACTCCTTATTTGAGATAAATCTGAAAGAATTAACTTTTAAACTATGCACGTACTACATGGAGAGTCTACAACCAGGGATTCTAGTGCTTATGCCAACTAACATTCTTTCAAAAGCAGACTTTTAGGGTTTTATTGCTGTCAACAATATTTACATAAATGACGGAAGAGGATAGTGTCTGCTAATAATTACAACTGAACCTGTAAATCCAGGAGAGCGAATAATACAATGTACGAGAGTACCTAAAGCACACCCGTTTATGTCTTCTCGTGGTAGCAATCAATTAAACTATACAAACTCATCACGACATGAAGATGCCGATAGAGGTAATGAGACTATTGCCAACGATATTATTCACATTCCACAACAATGTGATGTTCCTGATGTTTTCTTTTATTGTGAAGTTGGATTAAATAATTGTGACGAAGAATCCAATCAATCAAGGTATCGTAATGATATGCCACATAATCCCGGTAGCTCATGACAATTCCAGTAATTGAAGATGCAATCACGTAGTATTTGTCATCTATTCCTCCAGCGATATCCACAATTATATAGGATTCTACATCTTCAACTGATGATGGTAATGTCTAGTTGGCCAAATTTACGTTATAAAACAGGAATTAAAACAGAGGATGAGCTTAATGGCAATTAAAAGACATGTTGAACTGAAGACTTATAAATCCACAATAAATCGATATGAACTGAGATGTGCAGTAGATTCGTGCAAATGGCATATGCGAGCTACCAAGAGTGGTGACGATCCTTATTTTCGAGTTACTCGCTTAGATTCAGATTTGATGTATACTTGTGTAAATGAAGAACTACAGGATGGATATCGTCAAGTATCTAGCAGTATTATTGCCTTGACAGTGCGGGACAAGTTTATGGATGTTAGTCATGTTTACACTCCGTAAAATGTCACCCACACTATATTATTGAGAAGATTCGTTTGATCCTGAGCTTATGCGCTCGATGATTCTCTGCTTTTTCATTCGACAATTCCTATATCTCGTATAGAGCATATATTCCTATGAGAGGTCTATACAGACTGTAATTTTCAGTAAAATTATATTTTTACTGAAAAGTGGGGGATTGATGTTGGGGATGATTTGAGGTGTGAACCCTACACATTTAATACAGCCACTCTATGGCTTATTGGGACTGTCATCCTGTCCCCCTAGCCTGTAATATCATCATCCCCTTATACAATCATCATCTCCTTTTTTCCCACAAGAACTATGTGTAACTTGATCTCCCAACTCCATAAGAAGAAAAGAAAGGAGGAAGAGAAAAAAGAGAAGAGAGAGGAGGAGAAGAAGAGAGAACCAGGAGGAGGAAAAGAGAGGGGGTACGTAGGCAGTTTGGAAGAGATCCAAGTTCAATCATAAACACACAAAAAATCGATTAACCATCACATCACCACCGTGAGTCACTTAATATTTTATGTAGAAAAATCGTCGAACATTTTCTTACATCTACAAAATTAAATTAAATTAAATTAAAAAGATAAAAAATAATAATTATTATTTTATATTTTTTAAGTTGTACAATTTATGATTTCAATATATAACTTGAAAACAAAAAGAAAAGTGTTAAGTTTTTATAAAAGTATATAAATAAATTAAGTAAGAATATTTTTATAAATATATTCTATTAAACTTTTAGACCTTTTAAAATTAAGATAAAAAATAATAAAATTGTTTTAAAAAATTTATTAAGTTAAAAAATAAATAATCTTAATTACTTAAAGAGTGAGTCTATTTATATTCTCATTTTTATTTTTAAGTACCTATATTTTATAAAATTATCTTAAATATAAATTACTACTATAGATGAATTAATCTAAATGAGTATTACTTTTGACATTTATCAAACACACCATCTACACTTTTTCATTTCAAATTCTATTTTTTTTTTAACTATCAAAATAATTCATTATAATTAATTCATGACAAAAAAATTAATGCTTAGGAGAATTCAAATAGTCAAAAATATTTATTTTACAATATCAATTTTATAAATTATAGACTATTTGAAATGAAGTTTATGAAATATTATTTATGTAACATTCAGGTCCTACAAAGATGGGGATTAGGGAGTAGTAATATTGGGATAAGGAAAGTTTAAGTAAGAAGCAATTTTTTGAAGTTTTCATAATGATTTGAGATAGTATAGAGTTCCCTTGCAGAATAAAAAAGAAAATTAACAAACTATATGTACGAAAACGGAATCAAATTGTTAATGAGATTTTTTAAGATAGAACTAAAATGAATCTATCATATTGAATCTATCAAATTGTTAATCAGATTGAATCTATTATCAAAAATAAAATTATAAATTTTATGAATTGAACTAAAATGAATAATATTATTAGTAACGTTAGATCAGATCTTACAATTTATAGTTAGAAGTATGTTTAATTTTATTTTATTTATAGAAAAATCCTTAATTTTGTAAAATGCTAGCATAATATCATAAAGTTTATTTGTAGCAATTATTTGTAATATTAGAACAGTATAGTAATGTTTACTTACATGTTACATAGATATAAAGTCATTTGCTGAATCAATTGTTATATTAAGAAAATTATTTGACATTTTGTTTGAATTTAAAATTTAGTGTAAATATTTTTTTAGCATAAAAAAATTAACATATATAATAAACAAAAGAAATATAACAAAATATATAATCAAAGAAAATAAAAGTATTATTTTGAATTTAAATTCAAAGAAATATAACAAAATATATAATCACTTGTTTGGAAAATACAAGTATTATTGCCTCAAAATAAAAAATTTAAAAAAAAATTGCAAATACTTCGATGGTATTTTTGGAGCGTAGTTTGATCAATTTTCTTGGTTATCGGGTTTGGGTATACGCACGCGGTTCAATAGATATCATGGAAGACTAGTAATCTCACTTGAACGGGCCAAACAAAACTAGCCCAATTCAATATGACACACTGGTAGCCTAATAAGCATACCCGACCGAGACCGAGTCCAAAACAAACCTCCATGCGCAATGCGCACCCCGAAAATTTTTGTGGCCTTAATGCTAGATAAGTTTGGGACATAAAAGACCGTTACATAGACACTACACCCGTTATCAGAAATTCCTTCGAGCTCCGATGGCATCATTAACGAACGCCTTCTCTCTTTCTTTACCTACATTTTCTTCTTTCACAGCTTATAACACTCAGATGTACATTCCATTTTTTAGCAGCAGAACCAATGAAGAGAGTATCTTATTATCTTCTTTGTTGGGCTCAAAAATACGTGTTAACAAAACAGAAAGTGTCAAACTAACGAGAAAAAGAAATGGTAGAGTGAGTTGCTCGGCTTCTGCTCCTGTTATTCCTTCGGCTCTTCTATTTGACTGCGATGGCGTGCTTGTTGATACGGAGAAGGATGGCCACAGGATTTCATTCAACGACACATTCAAAGAAGTACTCCGTCCCTCGCTTTTATGTGTTCTGCTTCTGTGCCTTATGTTTTCTTTTATTTTACTTTAAAATCTGATTACTCGTTGATATGTTGTGAATTTGAGACAATTTTCAAAATTTCAAGGTGATGTTGCGGTTTGATGAGAGATTATGGTGGTATACTTTCGTTTGGTTGCTAAGAAAAATGCCCAAAAGAGAGATAGAAGCTAAATATTTCGTTATTTAGGACTAACCACGAGACTGAAATCTATTCATTTGAGTTATTGTTAGTTGTTGAATTATCCAAAGTAAACAATAAATTTTAGTGTTGAAGTGACTGAGGTTTACTCTTTCGGCAAACTACACACATCAAAATTTAACATATAGAATGTGGTTGTCATATGTTCGGATATTTTCCCTCAACTTTCTCAAAAATTAGAGGGAATGATTATTGTGTTAGTTTGAATTAAGCATTTGTATGTTTGGCGAGATGGGAATTTAGCTTTAATCTTATTTGTCTTTGAAGAATATGCTGGATAGATGGTAAATGAGTTGCAATCGATGAT
Source organism: Trichilia minutiflora (assembly GCA_035590515.1). Taxonomy (NCBI): domain Eukaryota; kingdom Viridiplantae; phylum Streptophyta; class Magnoliopsida; order Sapindales; family Meliaceae; genus Trichilia; species Trichilia minutiflora. Next base: position 5,633,912 of record JAVXUL010000016.1, on the reverse strand, counting down.
AACATGGTATTTATTGTGCAGAAAGAATTAGGTGTTACCTGGGATGTGGATTTGTATGGTGAGTTGCTTAAAATTGGAGGTGGAAAAGAAAGGTATTGCCTCTTCTGGAAGCCTTATTAATTTTCTTTCTTTTTGTATGCCTGGTAAAATCTAACAGAACACCAGAGATAACTAGGAACCTGAGAACCCTCATGATTCTGGTTTTTGTAGGATGACAGCCTACTTCAACAAGATTGGTTGGCCGGAAAAGGCACCATCCAGTGAAGAAGAAAGAAAGGAATTCATAGCTTCTCTTCACAAACGAAAGACAGAGTTGTTCATGGCTCTTATTGAGAAAAAGTTGCTACCTCTTCGGCCTGGTGTTGAAAAGTTGGTTATCATCTGAACTTCTGTTCACCTATGCAATATTCAGTGCTTATTTTTTGGGTTTGGTTACACATTTAATTCTTCGAACTAGTAGCTTTATAAGGACGATTATCCTTCATGCTTGAGTTTAGACTACAGAAACCCGAATTTCTGGTAACATCTGTAGGTTGCATGATTACGTACACCCCTAGAAGTCATGATAAAGCGTTCTATTGCTTACCTTCTCAATGACTAATGAAAGTCAGTGACTTATTGCCTTTGAATATCAGCTTTTATCTCTGTGCTACCCAAACTTTCACTTGCTATGATAAAAACTGAACTATTGGTTTTGATATTACTTTTTGGGAGAACCTGAAATTGGAAATCATGTAACAAATCCATTCTATGAGACAAGTTTTTACACAATTAAACTCCACCTTGAACCAAAAGCTTAACTGAATTCTCTGTAGACCTTCTATGGTATGTATAAGTCATGCACTCTTCTTTACCTGTGTAAAAGCAACAGTTAAAAGTTAGTAAAGATAGCTTCTTTGAAAGTAAATGAAGTCTATGTTTAAATGAATTTCCCAATTCCCGATTTATGGTTTTATGAATTTTTTTTTATTATATTGTACAGGCTAATTGATCAAGCTTTGGAGAAAGGAGTCAAAGTTGCTGTATGCAGCACCTCCAATGAGAAGGCGGTATGAATAATCAGGTTCTACAACTGTAAAGGCTCGTCCGATTAGCTTACTATGACTGGAGATGATCTGTTAAGAAATGAAATACACTTATTAGATCATAATCATTCAAAGGACATTTTGATAGATCAGAACTTCCCTGCTCTGTAAAACCAACTCTTACATGACATAGTTTGCTGGAAAATTTCGGAATAATCAACGAAGAGTCTGAAATAAATGTTTTGACATTATTCAAGCACACATTAATTTCAATTGCCTTTTAGTTGTTTGAGTTGTGCATATGTTTAAATTTAAGGTTAGAATCAAGAGTTCGTACTTAGCATGTTTTTGTTTAGAGTAATGGTGAATTTCAGATTTGCTGCTTTCTTTGATGACTGAGCTATATGTACTAATTTTAGGTATCTGCCATAGTTTCTTGCTTGTTGGGACCAGAGCGAGCTGATAAAATACAGATATTTGCTGGAGATGTGGTTCCTCGCAAAAAGCCTGATCCAGTTAAAATTTCTCTCTCTTACTGTTAATATAATATGTAATGTCTGAAAGACACATGGATGCAGGAACTTTCAGGATTCGTTGTTCAAGCCTTCAATGATTTGCAATATGTCTGATAAGAAATTGGGATGGCATATGACTTAAAATCCTTCCTGTCTAGTCATCTAACAATGATGAGAAAATAAATTGTTCTTCACATTTAACTTCATAGACAATAATATGTGTTTTTTGTTTTTCCGTGGTTTTAGAGAAATCCTCACTCAAGTTAATTGGATTTATTACATGTTGTTTAAATATGAGGATGCATTCTTTACCACTGAACTGTGTTCATTCATCCTGACAGGCCATTTATCTATTAGCAGCCAACACTCTGGGTGTTGATCCTTCAAGGTATCGGATGATAACAGAGCCTAATTGATCTTATCTGTTATGATAACAAATTGTTTGAGCTTTTACTTGAATAATATTTTCTAGATCAAGTTGAATGATCAGTATTTCGTTTATCCACAGGTATTCATTTGATAACATGAATTAAATAACACTTACGACTACTAATCAGTTCCACATGCTCTCTTATAGATGCTTACTCTTTCTATGTTGATATTCTTTCCTAGTATAAAATGTTTGTTATTCAGTAATCTCCCTAGATCTCTGTTTCCTGCAGTTGTGTTGTGGTCGAGGACAGTGCCATAGGACTGGCAGCTGCTAAAGCTGCTGGAATGACCTGTATAGTAACAAAGAGCAGGTAACTTATTCTTGACTAACTGAAATTTTTTCAAGCAGTCACTCTCCGTCTTTGTTTTGTTAATGTGTATGCATATCCTGAAAATGATTGGTAAACGCTGGGAATACACTCGATACATTTGAACCTACAGATAGATAATTGCATAATATGAGAAATATTTTTGTTCCACCTGCTGATGGATAATCTCTGCAAGCAGTTACACAGCCGATGAGGATTTCTTAAATGCAGATGTGGTATTTGACTGTATTGGAGATCCTCCGGAAGAACGGTTTGACTTGGCTTTCTGTGAAAGCCTTCTTCAGAGGCAGTATGTTAGTTAGCCATATATTGATATATAATTGTATCAATCTCTCTGCATATTCAGTTTGTCATCATCTTTTTCTCCTATGATAATGTATATCCCAAAGCAATAAAAAATTCTTTGATGCTGAATGAGGCTTAAACTTTTGTGATGATAGATAAACTTTGTGGTGCAAATTGGCTATTTTTATGAGCCAGGCTCTGTGTGAATTGTTGCATATGACAAATTACTTCGCAAAAGCACATAAAAAAATCTATCCAGTAGACAATTCTTCGCCTGTTGTGGTAAGGGATCATCAAACTATTGTAATATTTAAGTTCCAAAAGCTGGGATTTGGTGGTTGATGTAACAGTCCAAAGAATTAATTGCATATGGTGAGTTAACTTGTCTAATCATATAGGATTGAAGCTATTACTTCGTTGTTCGGAATCAATGTTTATCAATAGTTTTTATCAAACTTATCAAACAATGTTTTTGAGCAGTTGCATGCTTTTTTTACTTTTTCTGAGAGTATCTTGAATTCTCCAAAGTCCAGTCATGCTTCATCATAACTTCTTGGACGATTAAGTTCAGCTCAATAGAACGATGTTTAACCAAAATTTTATCAATGCTAAAAGAGGACTATAGGATATATAGCAAGTTAAGTGGGCTGATCTTGGAATTGCTATTCTGTGTAGGAAAACGAAGAGTTTCCTTCTATTGCAAACAAAGCACTTAAAGGGGGCATGATATTGCCAATTCTATTGAAACTTCTCCAAGAAATAACTACTTCTGCAAACAAAATCAACTCCTGTCTAGATAAATCCAATGAACCCAATACCAGAAAGGGATAAGATAGACGAATACATCCAAATCATAGAAGTAAGCAGGTGAAAAAAAAGGAAGAAAAGGACTGTACAGACAGTTGGGATGATGATGATTGATGGCAAGAATTGTCTCTTTGGGGTGGCGACCCATTTAACATTGTGTGCTAAGTATTGTGGTCCCTGATTCTGAACCTGAATAGGATAGAGATTATAGATGAAATAATGGCTTTAATACTCTTTTAACACTTGGAGTAAATTCCTTTGCATTTACAATGCTCACGAGTAATTAGAAGAAGAAAAAAAGGGGCAGATTAAATTGCCATAAAACAAACGGACTACATCAAATTCTAATCGACTGTAGTTAGGAGCATCAACGGTTCACTATCTGTCATACAAGGTGTTTCAACTATTGCCAGACTGGAAGATCTAAAAACGTCGAAAATTCATGAGCACACATTGATAATCATTAATCAAGAACCAAAGTACCTTCCTTTTGTTTTTCTCTTTTAACATTTTTATTCTTCTAATCTTAGGAGTAGATAATCTAACTCATTGATGACAGAGCTTGTCCGTCCTACTTTAAGAACACGGCATTGCCCTAAGAGTTCAAACAAAACACATGCATTCAAACTTGAAGAAGCCAAAAACAACCTAAATTTCAGCGAATAGGAAAGAAGCCAATCTGTCCGGTAGTGGTGTTTAACGGGCCCGAATCGACGGATTCGGGCCGATCCAGTCCAGTTCGTCGGTTCTAATTTCATGAAATCGGATCGAACCGAAAACTTAGACGAACCGATCCAGACCGGTTCGACGGTTCGAGAATCATGGAACCGGACCAGAATCGGGACAGAACAGTAACAATCCGGACCGATTCAGGTCCGGATTTTAACATATCAGACCGGTTCGCAGACCGATCCTACCCGTTAGACAGCTCTACTGCCCGAGCCCCAATCTAAATTGTTTATTCAATGACCCCACAGAAACGCGAACTAGCTGTTCTCTAGTTTATACAAACGTCTCATCTGCCCAACGGGCTAGGTGCTAAAGTGAAAGAGACCGCAGACTAGCTAATGGTCTAAAATTAATCAGGATTCCAGATACCAATTCTATTTTGGTTATCAATGACCCGTGACATTTTTTAATTAAGATGTTATTCAAATAATTCGTCTACAATTAAAAACAAAATCGCATACATATTTATTTGAATTTTAACAATTTATATGTATTTATGACAATTTTATTTATTGATACAATCAAATAAATTGTTTTCATAATAATAATAAATGAAATCTTTAATTTAATTTTTTCTTTCTAAAAACTACTTCAGTATCAAGACCAAAGCCATCGACTTTCTTAACTTCAACTAACTCCGATTTCTTAAACAGCTGTACTAATGGGTTAACACTGTCTAAATCATTAGCCGAATACTTATCAGCCCGCCGTGATAACGCCACGTGTAATACACAAACTCCGCCGGGTTTCAATGTCCTTTCGATTTCTCCAATAAACTTCCAAGGAAACAAAGCGTGATCAAAGACGTTCGAGAATTCAAAGTCAAAAGTTTCGTCCTCAAATGGCTGTGCATGAAAGTCTCCTTTAATAACAAGCGGCGGACGCGGCACAAGGTCTATTCCGACAGCGTCGGGAACTCCCACGAGCTTTAATGCAGCCACTTCTTGGCCGACACGTGCGCCGATTGATAATGCTTTTGAATCGTTAAACAGGAGGTTTCTTCGCTTTAAGTTTTGAAAGAAAAAAGAGAAAACACGGACCTTGCGATCCCAGTCACGTGTTGTCCATACCTTCCGGAGTTTGGGGTTTAATGTCTTGTTGAGCTGGCGCTGGATGTAAGTTTCGTAAGAAAAATAACCGGGTCGGATATGGAGGTCACCGGAAATCTCATTGGAGTTTAATATACCGGTTGACAGAATGGTAGTATTTTTCCGGCGATGGGGAGACTGGAAGCAAGCTATGAATAGGAGGAAAAAGAGACAGAAGAAGATTGAAATGAAAAATGATTTCAGAAAAAAGGATATTTTTGAAAAGGAGAATTTCATATCTGCATGCATGACATCAGCTGAGAATGAGAAAAGAGAAAGAGATCGAAAACTCTTAAATGTATGTTTGCAAGTTGTGACGAAAGTTTCAGCAGGAAATATTTGTGTTAAGGAGAATCTTGATGGATTAATAGACGATGGTTTTCCATTTCGGCTGAATTTTCAGAAGATTATCTAAATGTTGATGAGGAATGTTTTCGAGCTCAGAATTGTGAATGAAGCAAAATGCTTATATATATATATATATATATATATATATCAGAGAAAAGAAAGAAAGAAAGGAAAAGATATATATAGAGCAAGCTTCTACAAGCTTACAAAGAAATCGACAAATTACTTTTACTGCGTACTATTAGATCGAGAGGGAGAAAAGTATAGAAATGAATTCACGAGATTTGGCCGTTATTTGCTTTCCCAGCATCCATTTACCCATTTAATTTTGTGGAGCTTGTAAATGTCGAAAACGAAAACGACGACCATATATATACATTTGAATCAACAGTATTCCTGATCCTGAGCAGATATCATGCAGCACATGAACATCAGAATGTTTCAGTTGTCCTAAGCGTTATTGTTCTTTTACAGTTAGAGACCTAAGTACCCAATTCAATTAGTTTAATTTGGAAAGTAAACCCTGCAAAGGACAAGGTCACTGTTACAGTTCCATATGTTAATAATTTCACTGCATTCCGGTTTATATTTTGAGAAACAAAAAATAAAATAAAATAAATTTATAATTCTTTAGCTCCGGCCCATTGATTTTATCTTTTTGATGTTATTTTTTTAAAATTTAAGAATCTGTTTATTAACAAATTTAAAAAAAAAAAATGTGTTTAATAATATATCTAAACTTTTTTTGTTTAAACTTCAAAACTCCAAGCCGTCAGTCAATGTCTGAAATTTATCACGGGAGACTCAGGTCCTTGATCTTTGACTATCTTTGAGCAACGTCACTGAGACGAGATCCAGATCTAAGCCAAAAAACCTCCCGTGATATTTTATGATAGACAAATACTATACAACAGACAGTATCAAATGATTAAAAAAAATCAAAACCTAACTTCCTAAACGTTTCAACGAGGGTGACATGGTGGAGGTTAAATTTGGGATGTTTCAAGTCCAACTCCCACTACCAGATCACCCTAAAGGGTTATATCTAAACATATGTTATTAAATGAAAATGCAAACCATATGCGGAATATGATAATTAAAAAAATCGGTGAGCAATAAAATAATAAAAATATTATTAAATATATAAAAAAACTGTAAAAATGATAAATATCCTCTATGATTTTAAATAATTATAAACATTTTTTATTTTTTTATAATAAATATTTTCCTGATTTTAAAAATATATAAAATAATAAGAAAATTTTGGTTAACTATTTCAAATTTAAAGAATATCTGTCACTAAAAAAAACACGATGAGAGCTGAGAGGTATTTATCATTCCCCTATGAAAACTGATATCACAGTTGAGAGGGGTGTGGGAATAGATTCACCAAAAAATGGAAACATTAATTATATGCGTTGACGTTGAGCATTGCTGAAACCACAGAAATTCGGATTTTTTTTATATATTTTATAAATAAATTATTAAAACTAATAATAAAAAAATAAAGTGGAAACCAAAACAATTTTCTGGACGGTGAAACCAAGAAGCATGACAGACATAATGCATTTAAAATAAAATAAATTCGTCGAATGCTGAACAAATAAAACAACTGACATGGACACACGGAGCACTCGCAAATTTTATTTTTTTTTATAAACCCAGGTCCCAAGCAAAAGCAAAGTTCCTTTCACTATCTTTATTAATCACAGTTTAATTGGAATTAGAAATGACATTGACAAGATTATGGTTTCAAGGTGTAAAATGACACAATATATAATAAGTTACCATAGACGTTAATTTCTTTCTTGCAAAGACTTACAAGCAAAGTTATTTTTGATTAATTGTTGTTCTCACATTTTGTAAACAGAAAATTAAACATTATACTTCCCCTATACTACAGTGCTAAGGAGCTGAGGCTTGTGATTCATGAATTACGAACACATCTATCGAATCGATCACCTTTGCTTCTACAGCAATTTCGGCTTTGGGTTTGATTGTGTATATAACGTGTTAAAAAGAGTGCTTGATTTGAAATGCAAATTATTAGAAACTAGCCCAAGGTTCGCACCAGGGTAAGCTTTGCAGTGCCATTCCCATGCAAAATTTAGTCACTGAATTAAAATTTGTAAAAGAGGAAATTCAAATTCAGATATCACCAACTCAATATTCTTGTACAGACAATTGATGGGGAGGCCTTTAACAACTTACCAACACTAGATATCATGAAGTTGGCGTTGGTTAATATCGGTGAGCAATTCTAGTTTCATACAAATTCTTGATGTCATGTGGATCCCTGGTTGATGTAGTTTGTCGATAATAAAATAAAATTTCAACAAGTTTCCGAAAATTTATTAATATTAAAGATGAGAAGATTGTTATAAAGATCGACTTTAATCTTAAATCACTTGAAATTAAGAGAAATACAATTTGTCAATTCACTTGGAATAAGAGAAAAAAATTTGATGAGAACAAACTTCTCATCCTTAGCATCAATAACCTTTTGTAGGCAATTGAACATCCTCGTCGACATCGTTTCCTTCACCCACAAATATTTGTTGAAACTTTCTAAACCATTAACAATTTTTTTTTTTTTTTTCTTTTACAGGATAAATCTTTATACCCAGTTATTATTGAGGCATCCAGTCAAACATAGAACCAATACATCCCCTAGAATCAAAACCTCACGGATTATCTGATAACCGTCCTAAATCATATGGTGATTGTATAGGGATCACACACGATAATATCAAATGTAGAATAAAATCCCTGATCTAATCCTCTTAGAATTTCAATAGAGAGAATATGGGATAAAAATTGAACCAAAACCTTAAAATTCACATGATCAACCCTTACCATCAAGCCATCCGTGGGGTTT